>JAJOZX010005737.1:115000-162500 GCA_023014485.1 Bathynomus jamesi
ATACTAGGGGCACTCAATATATTTTGCCCCACCCTTTTTTCTTAACTAAATAATAGGCCATGGGGTTGAAATATCTTTTGGGCCGTAAGTTTGAACTTTCTGCGCTTCACATAACCGAATTTTTCCAGTTTGAACCTCCTCTCCCTGTATAAAACCACTTTTAAACGCCCTTGTATAAAACCGATGGTTAACACAGTTTCGAAAATGGTGTCTGACAGTGATGTGCGTCGTAAACAGAGAGCTGTTATCGAGTTCTTAACCGCAGAGAACGAAACAGGTGGAAATATTCACAAACGTCTATGAAACGTTTACGGAGATGCTGTTGTTGATTGTTGGACGCTTGTCTAAACGTGTGAGATCATCGGAGAGAGGTAGAGCCAGCCTCGATGATGAGCCACGCAGCGGTTGGCCGGCATCGGCTGTCACATCTCACACTGTGCAACGTGCTAACAGCATCATTCGATCAAGTCTGCGCGTCACATACAAGGAGCTATCACTGAAGCTAAGAATTAGTGAAGGAAGTGTGAATACGATAATTCAGCAACTGAATTCAGCAACACTCAAAAGTATGTTCACGGTTTGTTCCTCGCAAACTGACTGAAGATCACAAAACCCAAAGAAAAGAAATTACTTCTGAGTCGTTGGTTCGGTACGAGACAAAAGGGGATGACTTCCTTTCAGAATTGTGATTGGGGATGAGACTTGGGTACACCACTTTGAACCTGAAACAAAACGTCAATCCATGGAGTGGCATCACGCAGACTCTCCACGCAATAAATAGTTCAAAATGGCTCCCTCTGCACGAAAGGTTATAGCCACCATCTTCTGGGACAAGGAAGGGGTAATTCTGGTGGACATTATGAAGAAAGGACAAACAATCAACTCAGAGGTATATATTGCTACACTACAGAGACTCCAGAGACGTATAAAGCGAGTTCGACCGGAGAGAAAACTGGAAGACGTCCTTCTTTTGCACGCTAACGCAAGACCACACAACAGTTTGCAAGCAAGAGAGGCCATCACAAAAATGCGCTTGACTGTGTTACCCCACTCTCCATACAGCCCGGATCTGGCACCTTCAGACTTCCATTTGTTTGGGCAATGAAGGATGCTATTCGTGGAAGAAAGTTTCAGAGTGACGATGAGGTTGTTGAGGAATTTGATGTGGGCTAGTCCGGCATTTGATACCTTTAGACCAGTGTTTCTCAGCCGGATTTTCCCCACAACCCCCGTGTCAAGGTTTTAGATCGGCGCGACCCCTTATCATCCTACAAGTTAACTGGTAAACAAATTCACGGAGCAGAATTTTTTTTTGTTGCCAAATCACTACTACACGGGTATAGAAACTACGACCGGGGGGGTGGGGGAGTGCCACCCACCATTTGAGAAACACTACATTAGACTGACAAAAAATCATGCAACTTTTCAGCTTGATCGAAGAAGAGTTAGAGGTGTCCCTTGACACTTGAAGCTTTTACTTCATGTCACAGCGTAGGAATTAACAGAAACTACATTAATCTCCTTTTTTCGATGGGAAGTTGGGGTGGAACGTGGTTCACGTCTCTTATTCCCGTCTCGGCCCCAACTAATGATCTGCATCTCTTGAAGAACCTGGATTCCTATTCTGTTAGCCATTTACAAATTACAGAAGCTGCCACCAAAAAATTTCTTTGGTCTTTGTGGTTTGTGAGAACGAGAAACTCGTCGAATTTAACGTCTTTGCTGACGAAGAGGAAGTGTCTACTCCTACGAAGCGTCGAATGATCATAACTCTGGAGAAATAAGGGCCGAAATGGGTTCCACCCGAATGAATAGGTCATTGGAAACGTTTTCCAGATTAGAAGAAAGCCACTCTGGTTAAGGGACTTGGAAAATGAAGACATTCGCCTTTGTGGTCATCATTTTGTGTCGTTAACAAACTTCCTTTTGAGTTAAAAACGAGTCTTGTAGAATAAATTGTTTAAAAATGGCGATGTTGGAAGAACGAGAAGGAGTATCGGAAAATCAATAACAAGCTTCATAAGTTTTATAATCGTTAAAATGCTCATACATTTTGGCTAGATCATATCTGGGTTGCACCCACAGCCTAGGCTCCACGTTTCCCCCCTTCCCCTATTCTTCCTATCGAAAACAGAAAATTGATTTAGCTTCTGTTAATTTCTGCTCCGTGAGTTGAGGAGTGAAAACGTCAAGTGCTCGAGGCACCTCTAAACTTTCTTCAATGAAGCTGAAATATTGCGTGAATTCTTTGTCAATCGAAAGGCACCGGAATGCCGGACCACACTAATATATATATATATATATATATATAGATATATATAGAGAGAGAGAGAGAGAGAGAGAGATGAGGGGCGACAAGCTTGACCTTCGTGAAATAAGGAATCATCGCAAGGAACATTTGAAAGGTTAAAAGGTTGAAAGGTATTGCCTAAGGAAGAATGTTTTGCTACATTCTATTTTTTTACAAAAAATCTAAAAAGCAATTTTTGCTACACTTTGTTTTTCGTTAAAATAAAGCAAAAAAAAAAAAAAAAGGAAATGTTACTTAACGTTATTAATCTGTTTCATTCGTAATAATAAAAAAAAAAACGTTTATAACAAAACTCCATTATTAATATTATTATTATTATTATTATTTTTCTTATTATTATTTTTCTTATTATTATTATTATTTTTCTTATTATTATTATTATTATTATTATTATTATTTTATTATTATTATTATTATTTATTATTATTATTTTTATTATTATTATTATTATTATTATTATTATTATGAGAAGGTTTTTGAGATTTTGCAGCCAGTAAAAAATAAATTTTCAAAATGGCTATGAACAATACTTTACGGGTAATTGCGATCTTATTTTCCTCTCTATAATAATATGAGGAAATTTTCATTATTCTACATAGTTCCGTTCCTATTTGAATAAATCCTCGCTTTCTGGTTTTGTTTACTTCGCTGGTTCCGCCCCTTTTTGATTAGTTCCTGTTAATGAAATCGTGTTTTTCCCGACCACGTTGAAAATTTATTTGGTCCTCAATGCCAAATTCGAGGAAAATTAATTAAGTGAAGCCTGTTTGGAGCTGTTTTGAAGAGTTTATTAATTTTGCGTGACTAAGAGCTCGTTCTAAGTTCTAAAGCCAAAATTACGTGTAAGGTCAGGGCTCGAGGTTCGGTGAGTAACACCGTTTAACGAAGTGAAAAGACTCAGGTCGGAGGTTTGATTACATTCCACTCAATGTCATTTTCATTCCCATTCGCGGCAAAGGCGCGAAATGGGAGTAGCTAATATTTCCTAACTTAACTTAATTTAACCTAACCTAACCTAACCAGACCTAACATTAACTCAACCAAACTTAACCTAACTGATCGTAACCTAACCTAACCTAACTGGTCGTAACCTAACCTAACCTAACCGGTCGTAACCTAACCGATCGTAACCTAACCTAAGTTAACCTAACTTGGACTAAAGTGGGAAAGCCGCGGATAAGAATGGGGATGACGTTGAGTGGGAGTAAGCCGGAGGTTCGAATCTCAATGGTACTATTTATAATAGTCCTGGAGTTAGCGCAATGAGTAGCGTTCGTCTGGCCTGAGCACTCTTCCAGTTTCTGGTCCCACTTACTGACTATTACTATAATTATGACATTAAGAAAAAATTGTCTTCAGAAGCGTTCTTAATAAAATCGTGAGCGTAACACTACTCTCTCTCTCTCTCTCTCTCTCTCTCTCTCTCTCATTAGACTTCATCGGAGGCGGACATGCTGTGTGGTCTCTCCAGTATTTTTTTAGATAGTGACTAAGTGATAAAGTTTGACTTTATAAAATTTGTTAGATAAGTATAATTATATTTATTTACTTTATTATTGAGATTAGACCAAGCACTATTGCTTATTAATTAGGCCTAATTTATTATTAATTAGACTTCATTTATTCCTTTTCCGGTTTTAACGAACATAATTCAGTATTGTTTAAATTCTGTTTTTTCGGCTGAGTTTCTCTGGTAAAGTTAACGTGAAATAATTTTGCATTGTTTTAGACGGTCGTTACAGATTGCATTTTCAGACGAGTTACATCATAAGATTTGTATATTCGAGTTACATCGTAAGATTTGTATATTCGAGTCTATTTCCGTTTCCGGTCTGAAACACGTGCTCTCCCACGATCCGATGTATAAATTAAAATAACATATTATATTATTTAAAGTAACAGCATTCTGCATTGTTATAAACGGCTCCCTACGTAATAATAAAGTATTATTTAAAAGTAACGTAACGTATTATTTAAAAAGGAACGTATCGTATTTTTTAAAGTAATATATTGTATTATTTACAGTAACATATCGTAAAGTATCGTATTATTTAAAAGGAACGTATCATATTTTTTAAAGTAATATATTTATTGTATTATTTACAGTAACATATCGCATTATTTGAAAGTAACATTGTATTATTTAAAGTAACATATTGTATTATTTAAAGTAACGTATCGTAAAAAAAAAAAATATATGACAGGGCCAGCTAAATTGAAAGCGGAATGCTTTAAATGTAAAGTTAATCATTGGTGCGTCGACTTCCCCGAAGGTAATATCAGCGACATCACATCCCTCAGTATATGTTTGTTTTGTAAACTTAGAGAAAACCACGAAAGGGAAGTTAAAGAGCTAAAGGAATTAGTAAAAAAGTTTGAAACTCGGGTCGTGGCACTGGAAATCCAACCCAGTGGAAAATCAGACTGAAAACACATCAGCAGATTTAAACTATAAGGTTAAACATCTAGAACAAAGCTTAGCTCGCTTGGAAAACATGGTGAATATTCCGGAAAGTAGAACGGAGGAACGAGAATTCCAGTTGGTCAAAAATAAAAGACCCTTCAAACCAAAACCAAAACATAAGGATTCGGAACCCATTACCATCAAAACTAAGTTTCACTTACTTGCCGACGAAGAGGAGGAATCCTTTTTAATTGGAGATTTTATGGTAAGGAATCAAGGGGACTTTTTCGGAGCAAGACGCATGACCAAGAGAAAACTCCGATGTTTTCCAGGTGCCACGAGCCAGATAATTAATAGGAAATTAGTAAAAATTAATATCAAGAATAAGAGTTGCCCCATCATTGTACATGTTGGGGCAATGACGTTTTTCTGGGAGGGACAGGAGGGCAGACAGAGTCCATTGTAAAAGAGTTCAAGATCCTAACCGACAAGGTTAGGGATAGGACAGATATGGGTATGGTCGTAGGGATTCTCCTTCGAATGCGTGCTAGTGACTATACTTTAAGTAAAGCCATTAGCATAAATAAAAGAGTTGAACGCATGTGTGATGAAAAAGGCCTAAAGTTTGTTGATTTTTGGCCTACATTCTACGGAAATGGGGAATACTTTGGTTCGGACGGGATACATTTTAATCAGAAGGGGAAAAAGAAGTTTGGTGATATACAGGGGTGCTAGGACAACTTCCCCCTGGACAACCGCCCCCGGACAATTGCCCCCCGACAACCGCCCCCCGGACAACTGCCCCCGTAGGACAATCGCCCCCCGGATTATTGCCCCCCATAAGTAAATAAAAATTAAATAGGAATTAAATTTATTAATATTTATAAAAAACAAACCTAACCTAACCTAACCAAACCTAACCTAACCTAACCTAGCCTAACCTAACCTAACCTAACCACCAACTATGACTTTCAAAACGACCTTTCAATAAGTATTGCCAACTGTTTAAATATAATCAATTAATCCATGGTATATATGAAATACAATAAGTCTTGCCAACTGTTTAAATAAATTAAGTAGCTAAAGTTCATAATTTTATTATAAATAAGTAAGCAATAATTGGAAAATTTTTTGTTAAATATTGCTAACTTTTTAAATATAATTTTTTTTTCAGGCTACAAGCAAAATTAAGCAAGAATTGGCAATAATGTTGTTAAATATTGTTTTAGCTTGCCATTTTTTAAACGTAAATTTAATTTCTATTTAATTTTTATTACTTATGGGGCAATAATCCTGGGGGCGATTGTCCTACGGGGGAAATTGTCCGGGGGGGCGGTTGTCGGGGGGGCAATTGTCCGGGGGGCGGTTGTCCAGGGGGCAGTTGTCCGGACACCATATACAGGGTGTCCGAGAATTATGTGTACAATTTTTGGCTGTTATTAAAAGTCAACCATGAAGTGTAGAAATTCCAGTGTTGTCCCATTTTACAGAGAATCTCATGAAGTTTTTTCTGATACCACGTTTTGACAAGTTTTTTAGAAATGTACGCGGGTGACAGACATTGATGATTTAAAAGCAAGAATCACAGCTGCTATTGAGCGAATTGATGTGGATATGCTGCAGCGTACATGGCAACATTTGGAGTATCGATTGGATGTTTTGCGAATCACTAATGGTGCACATATCGAATGTTTGTAACAACGTTACTTTAATAAAAGAAACTTTTGAAAATACAGATTCTAAATAATCTTGTTTAAGAATTTTACGTGTGTTCAAGAATTTTATTAAAAGATGAAATTGTACAGATAATGTTCGGACACACTGGAATTTCTAAAAAACTTGTCAAAACTTGGTATCAGAAAAAACTTAATGAGATTCTCTGTAAAATGGGACAACACTGGAATTTCTACACTTCATGGTTGACTTTTAATAACAGCCACAAATTGTACAGATAATTCTCGGACACCCTGTACTGAACATTAATTTGTATAATTTTTTTAAACTAAGACCCCCAAACCAGCAAATGATCCTGCCCCCCCCAACTGTTAAACCTACTCCCCCAGCAGTCGGTCCTACTCCCCCAGCAGTCGATCCTGCTCCCCCAGCAGTTAGTCCCCCTCCAACAGCAGTTGGTCCCCCTCCAACAGCAGTTGGTCCCCCTCCAACAACAGTTGGTTCAACTGCGTCGGGAAACGACTCAGGCCAGTTAGGAAAAATCACAATTTAAAATCTCTCAAAACTGTGCTCTTCAATGCTAGGTCAATTAGAAACAAACTAATGGAATTTATAGCGCTAGTCAAAACTGAGAACTTTGATATCATAGGAATAACGGAATCCTGGATTCATTCTGAAACAAGGGATTTTGTAGGAGAATTTGAAATGGTAGGAGGTTACAAAATGTTTCACAAAGATAGGAACGGAAGGGAAGGAGGTGGTGTACTTTTGTATGCTCGGGACTTCCTGCACCCGGTAAACAGTAATATCGTATCTGCTCATGAAATGTTGGGAATTGATCTAAACCTATATAATAAAGTAGTGCATCTACTTCTAGTATATAGGCCACCTCACTACCCCGTTGATAAGGATATGAACTTGTATAACCAATTAAGCAGAATAGTGAATAATAAGTTCAGTTTGATTTTTGGTGATTTTAATTGTGGTAATATAAATTGGGAAAGCAAAACAGCTGATGCTGAGGGCTCAAGACTGTTGGAATTTGCAGATGATAACTTATTAAATCAATGAGTTGACGGTCCTACAAGGGGTAATAATAAACTAGACCTCATATTCACGAACGAAGATGACCTAGTCTCTAACCTGACTACTGGTGAAAATTTGAGTAACAGCGATCATAATTTGATTAGGTTTGACCTCAGGGTTCCAGTTAATACACGCGAAAAGACTCGTGAAAGATTAGATTTCTCGAGAGCAAATTTTGAAAGCGTCCGAAGTAGTTTAGACACACTTGAAGTTCTAATAAATGAGGATGTTAATGTTACCTGAAGCTCATACAGGGATCAATTTAGAATATTAGAGAACACTTTTATACCCACTAAAATAGTTTCCTTGTCAACAAAGTCGCCGAAATGGTTTAACAACGAAATTAGCAGTGCTATTACGGGAAGAAATAGAGCCTACAAACTACTAAAGTCGCATTTCAACCAGACTAATTCAGAAAACTATGTAAACCTACGTAGGAGGGTTAAGTCCTTAATTAGATCACCCAAACGTGATGAAGAAACTAGAGCTGCCTCACTCTGTAAAGTTAACCCTAAAGAATTTTTTGCCCATGCTAATAGCAGAAAGCCAATTAAAAATTCTGTAGGCCCCCTAAAAGACAGAAATGGCGTACTGAAATTCAGTGATAAAGATATAGCTAATATGTTAAACGAGTTCTTTGTTACAGTCTTCACGGAGGAAGACACAATAGAAGTGCCAAGTCCTCGGATTGCATATGACGGTGACCATCCCGTAGAGACCATACGTTTTACGAGAAATGAGGTACAGCAATTAATTGATAAGATGAACAAATACAAATCACCTGGCCCTGACTTATTTCCTCCAAGGGTATTAAAAGAGGTTAGCCACAATGTTGTTGACGACTTAGTAACCATATTCAAACAATCAATCGAGTTAGGGAAAGTTCCAACCGACTGGAAGTTAGCAAATGTAACACCAATCTTTAAAAAGGGTGATAGGGAAAATCCTTGTAATTATCGCCGATCAGTTTAACATCAGTTGTCGGCAAACTGTTGGAATCCATCATTACAAAAGTATTGTGTATCACCTTGAATCTAACAATCTAATTTTTTTCTCACCATGGATTTAGGCAACATAGATCCTGTCTGACAAACCTGTTAGAGTTTTTCCATAATATGCATATACTGTACGATGCAAGTAGGGCAATAGATATAGTGTATCTCGACTTTCAAAAAGCCTTTGACAAAGTCCCTCACGCGAATTGATGGCTAAAGTCAAAGGACTAGGAATCACCGGGCTCGTTTCCAACTGGATTGAGGATTGGTTAAAAGATAGAAATCAGAGAGTGGTAATAAATGGAGTGGCTTCGGAGTGGGCGCCCGTCACCAGTGGTGTCCCACAGGGTTCCGTTCTGGGTCCTTTACTTTTTATCATCTATATTAACGATATAGACGTCGAGCTTCTAAGTACAATCTCCAAATTTGCAGACGATACGAAATTAGGAAGTAGTGTAGGTACTGAGGAGGGCGTAAGAACGCTTCAGAACGATCTTGACAGGTTGGACGAATGGTCTGCTACTTGGCAGATGCCAAAAACCCGAAGACCGATTACTCTCTCTTGGGAAGGAACTTGACTGAGACCGATCTAGAGAAAGATTTAGGAGTCTATATCAGCAACGATCTGAAACCGTCGAAGCACTGTGCACAAGTCGAAAAGAGGGCCTTAAAAATATTAGGTTATATTAAAAGATTCCAGTTGCGGAACAAGGAGACTGTAATGGTGCTAGGACCATTCGCTACTGGACAATTCGCTACCGGACATTTCGCTACTGGACGTTTCGCTACTAGGACATTTCGCTACCGGACATTTCGCTACCGGCATCTAACTTCGCTGTCGTTAAAGAATTTTCTCCTATAAGAGAACATGCCCAGTCCTGCAATCTTGCCCTTTAGGATAAACATTTTAAAATTTTAGCCTCATCATCTGATGACACTTCTCTTAGAATTTTTAGAATTTTAGAATCTCTTTTTATAAAAACCGACATTTAACATTGATCGCTCTGCCTCTCCCCTTTTGGTTACTAACCTAACCTAACCTAAACGCAACTCAGAAGAAGAAAAAGTATAGGGACTGTGAGCAGAGGATCCATAATTTACTGAGAAGATACGATTCTCGAAATAAACTGGAATTCCTTCGCGCTATTGCGCATAATCTTAAATATTTTTAGATATTTTATTGTATCAAATGTTTTATGCATTCTTTCATTCTTTTTAAAACATAAAATTCTTTCAATTCATGTAATAATTTAATAATCCTTGTATTCATTTAATAATTCTCGTAATTTTGTAATAAATTTTATTACCTTTTTAATTTTGCTTACTGGTAAATTTATATATGGCAGCGAAATGTCCGGTAGCGAAATGTCCTCGTAGCGAAACGTCCAGTAGCGAAATGTCCGGTAGCGAAATGTCCAGTAGAAAACTGTCCGGGCACCGACTGTAATGTCGCTTTATAATTCACTAGTCAGACCTCAACTGGAATACTGTGCGCAGTTTTGGTCTCCATCCCTCAGGAAGGACATAGAAAGATTAGAAAGAGTACAAGCAAGGGCTACAAAATTGATCCCTTCAATGAGAATACAAAGCTACCAACGGAGATTGGAGCGCCTAAATCTGTTTACCTTAGAGACGAGGAGGTTGCTGGGTCAGCTTATTCAAGTCTTCAAGATGCTCAATGGAATAGACAGGGTAGATTACAGGAACTTATTCTCACTTAATGCCAATTCGACAAGAAATAATGGATTTAAACTGGAACTAAAGACATTTAGGACCTCTGTCTGCAGGAATTTCTTTTCCTATAAAATAGTTAATATCTGGCAACTTCCCTCAGAGGTTGTTTCCAGTCAAAGTGTAAGTGTGTTTAAAAATAGGCCAGACAAAGTACTGAATTTTCTCATAATTTAAGACTAAAACAACATAACTCTGCAGGAGTTCGCTTGCACAGTGTCTCTGTGAGCATGCTAAATATAGAGCTATTTATATATTCTCCACTTTCCTGTAAAATTTTCTTGGCTACTTTTCCAGGGTCAAGGTATTTTCTTCAACCTTTTTCCGCACCTGCCTCTGGCAGGGAGGGAGCGGAGGGTGGGGAGAGAGCCTTCTACTTTTCTATTCAGTTTTCTAATACTGCTAGGATAGTCGAAATAAAAATAAACTTTTAATAACAGGAACCTCCCAGAGTGGACCGGAAGGTCTTTGAGTTGAGACTTCCTCTTGTCCTTGTAACTCTCTCTCTCTCTCTCTCTCTCTCTCTCTCTCTCTCTCTCTCTCTCCCTCTACATATATATATATTATATTTGAACCTCACGAGGAGAGGATGCTCCTCCGGTGAGCTGCAAATCTGCCGTTAAATAGTAAAGTTTTTTGACTGTTTCCGCGAAAAATTTAGATATCATTATGTTCATGAACTCACAGTGATACCGCGTATATGTTTAGCATGTTATAGTGGGTGATAGTGTCGTGATAATTAATGTGAAAGGATGGTTGTGCATGGAGCTGATGGTATCTGGAACGTGATTTAAAGGGACGAGAAGTGGGCACTCCTTTAGCATCCCCTTCCCCTCCTCCCGCCCCACCCCCACCATCTACACTGCGAATCTTCCGTTTAAGAGTAAAAGTTTTTGACGGTGACCGCTGGAAATGTATGTTTCATTACGTTCATAATCGTACAGTGACTCCGCGTATATACTTAATGTGTTGTAGACACGTAGTTAGTAACAGTTACGTAATTCTTAATGTGAAAAGATATCTGGGTATTGAACCGGTGGTATCTGGAGGTTATTTAAAGGGACGAGAAGTGGGACCCCTATCGACGTTCCCTCCACCTCAACCCGAACCACCCCCACCATCTACGCTACCCCACAAGCCTGCTCATGCTCCTCCATCAATGCAGGTACAATGGGATCGTCTGTTGAAAATCGTGATCTTGTAGAAAATCCTTTGTTATGTTTTATATTTGACAAAAGAGATCATATTAGGTCAAACCTTCTCGTATCTGTTTGTCATGATTTCTATGATTCGGAAGAAATAGAACACGCGAGGGTACAGTTAAACACCCTGTTCAATGCTACCCTTCCAACTCGTAGAGGTAACTCTAGAAACGAGAATATCCTAAAAGACATTATAAATAAAGTGTCGACCCTCCGGCATAATGAGAACAATATACCTTCTACGTTACTAACTTCCATAGAATACCAGTAATCTCTATGGGCGATGTAGACGTTTTGGTGCTCCTCAAACAGTATAATGAGGTACGAAAGTCGTTAATTGAAATGATACAATAACACGTGGTGTCAAATCAGAAAAATGCGATTTCGCTAGGACAATTTCGGTCAGAGTTAGATGCCTAGTTACTCGGAAGTCGTTCAACAAGTCAGAACCCCAAGAAGCGCATCGGACAGCAAGGGAAACGAAATCCCCTCCCCAACTCCACCCCGAATGTGGGGTGACACAGCCTGCAGGGGAAGCGGTTAACCTCCCTCCTGTTCAGGAAAGGAATCCTGCTCCCATTTTCACAATGGATCGACAGGTGGTGAGTGACAACAACACTTCGACAACATTAATATTAGGAACAGGGACTGTCCGGTGCCAAGAGATGAGGCATCACTGCCATCTTCTTTACCTTCGACTGCAAGGGAGAGGTGTCCGATTACTCAAACGCCTCGCTCGGCGTGCAGTTCCCCCCTCCTCTCCCACCGAAGAAGGAGGGGCACGTGCGTCCGTCAGGATATAAACACCGCTAACAGACCCTCACCAAGCCACAGAATAGAGGAGGAGACCTCCTATCCCCCTAAGGTCGTGCCACCTATCCCCCAGTCAGGCGAACCCTGCCTCAGGGAGAATGAGGGAAGAGGACGGGTGGGTGACGGTTAACAGACGAATTTCACGGAGGGTTCCTCAACTTGTCCTCGCCGCAAGGCCACTGGTGAGGAATCTCACCCTCTTTTTGTCGCGAATTCAGCTCTCGAACGAGGAAAGCGATATTCGACACATGGTGGAAGAAGTCTGTGGCGAACACAATATATTGTTAGTTAATAAACTAAACACAAATCTCCGTATTATAACTCATTTAAAGTAATAATTAGAGGTGTAAACTCTCAATTCAACCTGTACAATATGAGTCAGTGGCCAGACGATATTATTGTTAAGAAGTTTATTAACTTTTCCAGGAGACTTGATAATACGCAAAATAACAATAATAATAATATAATAATAATAAGCGCCCTAACTGTAATGCCTGAAATTTGTACTGTGTATAATAATAATCATAATAATAATAAATTTTCTATCAGTCATGGCGGATAACTTGTTGAAAATAGTCTCATATAACGTAAGGTCAGTAAGGAATTCAATTGTAGATATTCATAAAATCTGTGACAGTGCAGATTTGATATTCCTGCAAGAGCACTGGCTACCTAAATTCCTCTCTAACATCCATGATGACTTTATGTAACATGCATCATCAGCAGTAGACTTGTACGGTGGGCCTTTTGGTGGTGTTGCTTTCTTAATAAGGAAAAATTTGTCAAAACATATAAGATTTTTAACAAGCGATAGTGTAAGGTTGTTAGGCATTGAATTGCTAATGAACAATGATTGTATATTGATTGTAACCTGCTATTTATCATACAACAACGGCAGTAATCTAGATGAATATATTGAGTTGCTGTACAAAATTAAGTCATTATCAGATAACCCCAAATATTCTCACTGTATAATAATGGGGGACTTAACGCACATGTGAACTCGGAATTCTTTGTAGAATTGGGTAACATGTGCGAGTCGGCCAAATTAAATATAAGTGATGTAGATGTATTAGGGGTAACCAGTGGTAATTTTACATATGTTAGTGATATGAGTGGTACCACCAGGTGGATTGATCATTGTTTCACTAGTAATAATCTGAAAGATCGAATTGTTAGAGTTCATATTCTGCATAATTTCCTTCTTTCTGATCATAGACCATTAGAACTTTTAATTAATTTTACCACTTTATGCGCAACACGACATAACAAGAACTCAATAGGTAAGAATAATCGCGTCGATTGGTCTAATGTTAATATGCAACAGAGAATAGAATACAAAGACAGAACAGGTCACCTCTTTAATAATTTAAAAATTTTGCATCTTGCTGTAGTAATCCTTGCTCAAATGATTCTCACTGTAAACTCATAGATAGGTATTATAGGAAGATAGTATCCCTGTTAAGAGAAGCAGGAAGCCCCCTGATTAAATCTTACAACTATCATACTAAGATTATTTCTGGATGGCATGATTTTATTGCCCCCTGAAGAAGGAATCGAAAGACGCCTACGATTTGGAAGACCAGTATACATGAATATGTGTAGAAGTAGGGGTCAATATAAGGCAGCCATAAGGCGATATAAACAGGAAGAAGACTCTATTCGAGCATCAAAAGCCTGTGTAGCTCACATAAATAACGATAATAAAAAAATTTGGAAATTTGTTAAGAAGCAAACGGGTGTCAAAAATGCCCTCCCTCCGACAATCGATGGGGTGTCGGGGGAGGATGAAATTGCAAAGATGTGGAAAAACCACTACTCAAACATTCTTAACAGTGTGAGAAGGGGTAATATTAAGATCGATTGTAGAGTTCATGAGGGTAACAGGGGCGGATCCAGACCGGTGCACGTCGATGCACAGGCATCGGTCAGATTTTTTTGTGCCTTTGTGTGCACCGGTCAGATTTCTGAATTTGTATTAATGTGTAAGAGAGAGAGAGAAGAGAGAGAGAGAGAGAGAGAGAGAGAGAGAGAGAGAGAGTCGAAACTCAAATGACCAGAGCTGAGGCAAGCCGGGACATAAAGTGTTGCCATACGAGAATTTCTTTCATTTCATTTCATTTGAGATATATATTTATATATACAGTATATACATTTAAACAAACTAACCAATTATATCTACTTATGTATAAATATATGTATATTTATGTGGTGACATGACATGAGGTAGGGTGGGACCATGGGGGATCATATGGGAGGAAGAATGGGGGCGGGGGAAGCATGAGGGGGTAAGTGTAACCTTGCTTCGTTTGGTGTCATTTATTCACGTGATCGCCTGACGGACGCATCATACAGAGCTCTGCTGAGTGTGTTTACTGCAGCTGGCGGAACATAATGTCGTTACTGAAATTTGGTTTCAAGATTTTAACTGATCAACGTCATAATCCACCATCACAAGCTGCTCCTGCATCACCAGATACTCAAATTTCCTCGAAAGGTTAGTATATTAGTTTAGTCTTTTTACTAATTTTCTACTAACTTCTACTTTTTACTAATTTTTTACTAATTTTTACTAATAATATAAAGAATAATAATTCAGCAGTTAAATGTTTTGTCCTTTAATAGTTGCTGTAGTGACCAGTCAAGCAGCAGGCACCACTGGTGATCCCAGCTGCAGTGTGAAGGTGGCTGAACCAGCTGGCATAGATGAGACTGAATCGTCATTACCAACATCATCCAACATATTGAGTACTGGTAGTGCTAGCCTAAACAGAAAGATTGATGACGTTGGTGAAAACCAATCTACATGCATGGCCAAACGAAATTGTAAGTTTTTTTTAGCACGTTTACCAAGTTTACTTCATATTTCGAATTATGATAATTTACATAACACTTTTATTTACTTGTTAATTTTTACCATTATAATTACACGCAGAGAACGTCGAAGCCTATATATATATCCTATTCTATTCTATTCATTACGTGGAACCTTTGTAAGGTTGTAAGGTAAGGTTATATATATATATTGTGCGCTTCTTGTGTACATGTGCGTCATCAGACTCGCGCTGAGTTCTGGTATGAGATGCCTCGGGAGTTGGTTACAAACTCATGGAGGAACCAGTCGAATTGGGTGTTTCGTTCTATTAATTTTATTAAATAGTGCCAAAGGGGGATAAGAAGTGATTATTTAGATAAATTATGCTGCGTGCTAGCAGTAGTACCTGTTACCACATGTGAATGCGAAAGATCTGTTTCAGCCTTGAGGAGGCTCAAAACATATCTCCGCACCACCATGGGCCAAGATAGACTCAATGGACTAGCACTTATGAATGTTCATTATTCAATGAAATTAGACGTGCCTACAATTGTGGACGAATTTGCGAAATCTCAGCCACGTCGTACGGAGTTATTGGATGTCATGAAAGATTAAATTTGTAATAATAAAATATATCTGCGACTAATTTTGCAGTTAGATAAAATTAAATAAATATTATAAATTCTTGGACTTCATTTATTTTTGTAGAAATCCTTTCACACTGAAAACATGCCTACTATAACTATTGATGCCAATGATACTTTCAAGACAACTATTTTTTTTTTAGTGAAGGGTGGGTTGGGCAAGACCCCCTCCCCCGCGAAGAAAGTGAAGTGTGCCACGGTCAGATTTGAGGTCTGGATCCGGCCCTGGGTATATACTATATATCTTGCCCCTGGTCAAAAATAAGTATGGAGACATTCTGTCCAGCAATAATTACGGGCCTATTGCTGTCGCTTCCTGCTTCTCGAAAGTACTAGAAAAACTCTTGTTACTCCGATTAAATGATTACCTATGAACATCTAATCAATTTGGTTTTAAAAAGTCCCACTCAACTGACCTGTGTATCTATGTACTTAAGGAAATAATATCTTAATGCGCTGACACCAATTCAACTATTTATAGCTGTTTCCTAGCTATAAGTAAAGCATATGATAGAGTGAACCACAATTTTTTATTTAAAAATTAAAGGACAGGAAGGTTCCCATGTACATATTAAATTTATTGAAATTTTGGTGTTCCCACCAATCTCTTACTGTTAGGTGGGGCAATGTACTATCCGAATGTTTTGGCTCCTCTTGCGGGGTGAAGCAAGGCTCCTTGCTCTCTCCTATGCTGTTTAATGTGTATATTGACAGATGCATTGCTTCACTTAATGAGGCAACAGTGGGATGTTGTATAGATAACACAAGGATAAATAACTTAGTTTATGTCGATGATATGATGTTAAGTGCCTTTGTTAAAGATCTGGATCGGCTCTCTGGGTGAATTATAAAAGAGGTTCTGGCAGAACCCTAAATTTGCTGTACAACAGGTCTTTTAGACTCTCATATAAATTACCCCGAAATGCTCAGCTACCCGCAATGTCCCGATCTTCCCGGAGGTAACAAGATGTGCTCAGCACAGTCTAATGCAAAAAATTAAAAAATCAACCAACCCGATTATCCAAGCTATCCGTGAGTTCTGCCGTTTGTCTTCATATATAGGATGTCCCCAAAAGATGCCAATATTTTTATTTGCCCAATGGATGTATATTTTATTATTGGAGTTTCTTCTTCAGAAAGGTAACAAATTGTGGTTTCTATTCCGCATATACTCGTACCTATTTGCATATACCTTTACATTTCTAATGGATGAATCCTCAAACAGTGATGTTTCGTTTGCAGCTGGAACAAAAAACCAAAATCGTTGAGTGGTTTCATGTGACAAATTCTGTGACGCAGGTGCAGAGAAACTTTTGCAGAGAATATGGATGTGGAGGTTCACCCAATAGAAAGACAATATCACAAATTGTTAGAAAATTTCAAACAGTGGCGGCTCGTGACTAAAAATTATAGGGGTACTGTCTCTAAGAATGGGTTGAAATAATTACTGAAATAAAAGGATGAGCATTGAGCAATGAATAAAAGTTTCAAAAGTTATTGAAAAAGTTATTCAGTGAGCTCATCCTTATACTGTTCTTGATTATTTCAATTGTAAATAAAAAATTTAGGGGTACTGCAGTTCCGCAGTGCCTACCGACGAGCCGCCACTGATTTCAAACAAAAGGGAATGTAAGCAATCAAGATAAGGATAATAGTGGTAAGTGACGATCCACGAGAACTGTGCAACACGTAAATGTGGTTTATGAAATTACTGAGAATGATACTGGAAAAGAGTAACGCAAAATTCATATCGTCAGATGCTACAAGATTTCTACTTATCGCAGCTAATTAGTGTGTTTCGTAAAAGAAATAACCGCACTACCCCAGATTTCCAGGGTTTCAGCAGGATAGAACACCTCCACACACTGCTTGTAAAACTCGCAACTTTTTGAGGAAACATTTTTCCGAGCGACTAATCTCTATTTCATGAGACAGCGGAATGCCCTTCATACTCACCTGATCTTACAACCTCTGATCTTTTATGTGGGGTTACATAAGAGCCACCAAGCCTAAAACACTTGAAGACGTAAAGACAAACGTCTATGAGGTAATCATCAACATTCCAACTGAGCTATTTCCAAAGAATATGTCAAATATTTGTGTAAGGCTGAATGTTGTGTTAGAAACAAAATGGCGATTACACTTCACATGTTGTTTGATTAAGGTAATAAACTCTTATGTTTTACGTACTTATTGCGTTTGTCTTTGGTCTAGAGCCCTTTGTTTTAACTTAAAACATTTATTTAGAAAGTGACTTTTTGGGGGACACCTGGTATATATATATATATATATATATATATATATATATATATATATATATATATATATATATATATATATATATATATATATATATATACAGGGCGTCCCAAAAAAATGTATACACACTTTAAATACTTATAAAGGCAGTGTTTATTAAAATACATTTAATTTTCAAAATGTAATAGAATCTACAGACATTATTTAATTGTTTTGTCAACGCCTGTTTTCAAACTGACGTCCGTTCTGGTCCAGGCACTGCTGATAACGCGAAGCAATGGAATCGCAAACATCACGAAACATTTCGTTTGGTATTTGTGTGCATTCTCGTTCAATGGCTGCTCTCAATTCAGCGACTGTTGCAGGTTTTATAGCGTAGACTTTGTCTTTTAAGTATCCCCATAAAAAAAGTCTAGTGGTGTGAGGTCTGGTGAACGCGGAGGGTATTCTACGAAACCCCTTCGTCCAATCCACATCCACATCGTGCCAAGTACCACTCGCAATACTCCACTCTTCGGTCCGGATCATCTTCATTAATAGCATGGACTAATCTTGGAATGTAACTTTTCCATTGACAGCGCTTCAAAATGCGTTGGACAGACGATTCTGAAATTCCTACCTCACGACTCGCTTGCCGCACAGATTTTCTTGGACTTTGGTGATACGTTTCCAGTACTCTTTCTTGCTTTGTGGGGCTTGTCGATGTCCGTGGTCTTCCGGAACGCTTCTTGTGGACATTCTGAACAGTTCCATCGGCTAATTCCATCTCTAATTCGAGTGATGGTAAGTCGCGTTGGTGGATCTGTTTGAAACTCCCTCCTAAACTGTCTTTGCACTTCAACTGCGTTTTCACACTTCCAGTAGCATTTTAGAATGAATTCCCTTTGTTCAAAGCTTAGTCTGACTGCCATTATTAATTCTAATGGGTTTAACTTGGAAAGAAAGAAACATCAATTGAGCTATCAGCTGTTAAAGTGTGTATACATTTTTTTGGGACGCCCTGTATATATATATATATATAATATACTGTGGGATGAATTTCACAATTAAACACGTGAAATGAATGAATGATGCAAACCACAAAGAAAAAGAAAAATGATTCCAAGGCTTTTTTCTTGTATTCAGAAGTACACCCTGAAGAGGTGTACTTCTGAATACACGAAAGACCTTGGAATCATTTTCTTTTTCCTTGTGGGTTTGCATTATATATACACACTGTGTGTGCGTATATATATATATATATATATATATATATATATATACAAGGCCGTAGCCAGAGCTTAAAAACAGACGAGGCGAAATAGCAGGAATGATGTCACAAAATTTGTCTCATTATATGGTTTTAAATTTGATTCATTATATGGTATTAAATTTGAAGCTTGTTTTTAAACTTGCTTACCTGGAGAAAAAGTCACGAATATCTGCTAATGCCGTTCTTTTCATTTTTCACCAATAAAACAAATACTCAGACAACAAAACAATGACAAGCAGTTGGACATGTCTGTGCCTGCATTACAGAGTTGCCAACGGAAACTTTCAGGAGCGCTAGACTTTTGCCTAAAAAGCACTAAAGAGCGCCTGATTTGTACGACTCTAGGTAAAATCGAAATGTTTTACTTAATAATTAATAATAATAATAATAAATTATTAATTATTTTATATATAATTTTATTAATTATAATTATAATTATTTATCATTAAATTATTAATTATTTTATATATAATTTTCTTAATTATAATTATAATTATTTATTATTAAATTATTAATTATTTTATATATAATTTTATTAATTATAATTATAATTATTTATTATTAAATTAATAATAATTAATAATATAATTTGTAAGAGACAGATAAAATCCTATTTCTGTCAATTTCCTCAGATTTCCTTTGAAATTCAATTTCCTCATTGATCCAAAATGTCTGCCTCAACGTGGCTATGGGTATGATATATATATATATCGTCTCATTTCACCCCGTTACAGCGGCACGATGCCAATCTTAAGTTAATCCTTTTTTAATTTTTAAAAATAAATCAATTATATCTTTAGGGTCGTTTCATCGGAACCTTCAAAGTTTTTACTCAAGAAAATATGACAGCAAATTACTGTTTTTAGGAAGTTAAAATTAAGTCCGTCTGTATTCCGAGGTGTGTGTGTGTGTGTGTGTGTTTATGTGGATGGTGGGGGGGAAGGGTGCATACGTGCGTGCATGTGGGTGCGTGTGTGCTTGCGAATAATGAGAAGGAAAGAAAGAACGAGAAAGCGAAACGGAGAGAAGGAGAGAGAAAAGAAACGAGAAGAAAAATAGTGTGTATTGACATTTGTTATTGCATTAGACACGTGTTTTGCATAAATCACAGGTTTTCGTAAGGGTAAAATAAAAACTATTTTATACTCTCTTGCTTTGCTGGCATGTCTTCATCAGGATTATATATATATATATATATATATGGATCAATTAATTTTTTTAATATCGGTGATCTGTATAGACCAATGGATTACCTGAAGATCAGGGCCCCCAGCCTTCTAGTTAGCCTTATAAGGCTAACTAACGAAAATATCACGACCTAACCTAACCAATCGTTAGGTCAAATGTACGCCCTTGACGATTGGTTAGGTTAGGTCGTGATATTTTGTTTGTTAGCCTTATAAAGCTAACTAAAGAAGGCTGGGGGGGCCCTGATCTTCAGGTGATCCAGAACAATTAAACTTTACACGCATACTTTCTTCTATGAGAAAACTGCCTTAATATAATTTTCTTAATGAATTTTCTCATGGTCGGCAAAGACAGATATTGGACAATAGTTTGAAGAAGTTTCAGTCGGTTGACCAAAATAATTATACATGGGTGGCATTTTTGTTAGAAAAGCGGTTGGCAAGCGGTTCAGAAATAATACCGTGTTATGATTTACATATTTGGTTTGGTATGGAATCTGTCATGTAATTTTTGTTGTTGAGGGACTGCTGATCCTTGACTTTGTTTCCGTCAACGTTATTGGGGGAATGGAGAAGCGTAACGTTATTGGGGGAAAGGAGAAGCGTCAACGTTATTGGGGAAAGGAGAAGCGTTGGGCAAGGGTTTCCTCAGCCATGAAATCTCCAAAGGAATTAGAAGATGAAGAGACATTTTTTCGCTGCCAGTTTTCCTACTGCTGGGGTTTTGTCGTGGCCAATGTCATAACAGCGCTTCCCATCGATCAGCAAAGTTAAGCGACATTGGGTCCAAGTAGTAGTTAGATGGGGACCATTCCCCTGTTCAGATGATGTAGCGACCCTCAGATGGTTCGAATCTCACGTAAAGCTGGGGTGTCCTCCGTAACATGACCTGTGTCGTTACGAAGGAGGTTAAACGACCCCAAACATTATTTTTCTACCCTGAGAAACACTAGTTAATTTCGTTTGCTATTACTTCCGTGTCATTCTGTAGTATTAACGTAATTGCTGTTTACATAAAGTTTATGTAGAAAAGTATTTTCTTTTGGTGTCTAATTTAATATTTTGTTAATTAATTTTCTTGTCGGATTTTGGTCATCATTTCCCTCACGAAGTTTGAGTAATATTATTGTTGGTTTTTTTAAATTCCTTTGTAAAGTTTTTTTATATTTAGTGTAAAGTACTTAGGGAGGATTTCATCTTTTACACTTTTATGAAGCTCATGATTTTGATCAATGGCTTTCAACAAGCCGATTGAATTAATTGTTTCATGATATTTGTACTGCATACCTTTCAGTATAGATGTTCTTGATAATAATAATAATAATAATAATAATAATAATAATAAATTTAAAATATATTACGACCACATTTTTTTTTACGTTTTTCCACGCGAAATTCAAAAGGTAACTAATTAGTTTTACTTTATTTTAACCTCAAGTGTTAATTTTGAGCTTTTGTATAACGAACAAATATTTACTTTCAAAATCGATAATCTTTCCTCTGTCTCATTCCAGCAACCCATCTTCGAAGGCAATTTTGATCTGTATCGAAATTTCTATTCCATTTTAAATAAAGGAATTTCAAGATAAGTTTAAATTTTATATTGTTATTGAAGTATGTATGTGTGTCTGTGTGTGTGTGTGTGTGTGTGTGTGTGTGTGTGTGTGTATATATATATATATATATATATATAATATATATATATATATATATGCATTTGTATGTTACACGTGTGTATGTATGTGTGTAAGTATGTGTATGTATGTATGCATGTGTGTATGTATGTATGTATGTCACACACACACACACACACACACACACACACACACACACACACATATATATATATATATATATATATATATATATATACACGTGTAGATACTAATCGACCAGGGAAGTATTTCGGGGTGGATGTTAGGCAAGAGACAGGGAGTGCTGGAACTCCCGTTTCTCCTGTCACTGTCCTCCTTAGCTGATCTTTTTCCGTGTCTCATCTACCCTGTGAGCAGTCCAGCATGCTCTCAAACACACACTTCTCCCTCTATTCCTCACTACACATACATACCTCTTACACACTACACCTTTTCAAAAATTTATATTAAAAAAAAATGGCATCATTGAGCCTTGGAGACCTTGCTTTTGGCTCTCTCCGTCTTCTGTGAAGGGGTTACTTTTGTGGGTGCTCGCCTTTAGCTCTTCCTACATAAAAAATATATATATATTTAATTTAATGTCTCATTCGCTGATAAATTACCTGCAGAGAGTGTAAATACCTGTTAAGATTATCGGACGACTTTCCACTGACTGACATAACTTCAGCAAGAAATAACAAAAAGTTAATGGTGTCATGGTCTGACGTGTATATCAATTTAATTAAGGATTAGTGTCTTCATGGTAAGGGAGAATGTTCTTTATGTTAAACGATACAGAGAGAGAGAGAGAGAGAGAGAGAGAGAGAGGAGAGAGAGAGATCGTTAACGCGATTAGGATTAAATTGATTAATTATACTTACAAATTTTGACGAGCCTCAAACACCGGTGATCCTCACGGAACCAAATACAATTCGACTCTGGGGTATAAAGATCCTTCTGGCACTCTTTTAGAGGGTTTTTCCCCAACTTCTCCTCCAAGGGGCAGACTCCCCCCCCCCTCTCTCTCTCTCTCTCTCTCTCTCCACTCCCCAACAGAAATCCCCCTCCCTGGCACCCATAAAAGAAAATATAAAAACCGTTACAAAACTTTGAGATGTTGCACCCAAAGATAAACACTTTCAATTATAAGGTTGTTAAACAACGACAAAAATGATATATTGAAAATTTTAATTACGAATATTTTTCCCAAAAATGCAAAATAAGCGTGAACATCATTTCGGAATTACTCTCAGTGCCATTTAATTTTAATTAAAATTCAGACCTACACATTACGTGTTTATGTGTGGGTGTATGTGTGTGTGTGTGTGCGCGCGCGCTCAGCGTTCATGGGGAGGGAATGAAATGAGTGAATTCTAATAAGAAATACCGCTGTTAAGTAGTTTTTTTGCTTTGTTTTTTCCAGACGTTACTACGAGAGATGGTTCCATTCTCAATGACGGAAAACAAGAAACGTTGTAATTAAATTTGTATCTGTTACACGAGAAGGAAATACTTTTAGCGCTAAATTACAACATTATTTAACTTTAACATTTCACAAAAATTAAAAATTTTAAAACTTACAAATGCGATACAACTGTCATAGTTATACGAGAACAATTATGACATTTGTTTGGATCATATGAATCCATTTTTAACTAAAGTTAACATTAAAAGTTAAGAGATATTGAATAACTTTATAAGCTATATTAAAAAACTTTTACAAAGGCGTTTTGAAACGGTAAGAAAACTTTTTAACTGTTAAAATTCGTGGCAATTGCTAAAACGTCAAAAATAATTTCACTCGGAGAAGTTACCAGCAAGTTTTTCTCTCGTCATGTAAAATGTAAGAAATAGGCTTATATTAGGACAACCGAATCGCTTGTCTGGTTGGTTTTAAACTTTAATTATAGCTGGTTCAGATGATGATTGGTTGTTCATATTTGGGCTTTTATCGTGGGGTTAAAGGGGAAACGGTGGATAGGTCAGGGGCCAATCGACAGCGATGAAATACCCCGAATCCAGTCACGTAATTTCGTCATAATTTTGGGAAGGAGAGAACACTTTAAGCGTTTTGTGTACCCATAAAACAAAATCCCATCCTCTCACAATAATCAAGTCAGGTTTCATGAATGATAGATAGTTAGTCCATTGACTTTTAAATAATTTTTGACAGGGTGGCGCAATTAACGAATCATCCTACCTATGTATATTTTATATACGTAACTTTATGCAAAATCGTGCGTGGTCATACGTGTTATTCCATTTATGTGACCCCAACGTTGCACTAGATAATTGAATAAAATGCTGTTCATTACCTCGAGTGTGGGGGAGGGTTTACACCTAAAATGCCCCTGAAAGGCGAAGGCTTTTTGCGTTTCTTCGGTTGTGCTAAATTTTATCCCATCGTAGTGTAGTGGCTAACGCCCTCCCATCTATTCAAGAGGTGATGGGTTCGGACCCTGGTGGAGGCATGTTTTGTCTGTATATACATGTGGTCCAAAAGTTCCTATCTAATTTGCTGAAATAATGATATTTCTATTTTATTTTCTACAGGCCAAAGATGATGATGATGGATGTACAAGAACGTGTGATGGTAGTAACACTACGTATCCAAGGGAAGAAGATCAAAGAAATTTGAGAAAAATTCGAAAGAAGATTTCACAAACCAGGACCTACAGACAAAGAAATTCGCGAGCTGGTCAATAAATTTAAAAGAATAGGATCTGTTCATGATGAGGCAAGATCTGGACGTCAAGGTACCTCTTAAGAAAATGTAGGATTGTATTAGTGTAAAAACGTTTAAAGAAATAACTTTAACCTTGCACCTGCGAACCTGAAAAAAGAAAATAAGTTATACTGGACTCACCAATCCAGGCCCAAACCTAAATAACAATAAACAAATAAACCTGAAAATCTGAAATTTAAATTTAACAAAAGGAAACCAATAAATAAGCCTGACACCTGGAAACAAAACACAACAACAGCTTGTAAGCTGTTGATAAACTATGAAAATAAAAACCCACTCTAATAAACAGAGTTTATTTCAACGACAGTTTCGACGCACACTGGCATCCTCCTCTGTATCCACCCGAGGAGGATGCCAGTGGGCGTCGAAACTGTCGTGGAAATAAACTCTGTCTATTAGAGTGGGTTTTTATTTTCATATTTTGACCTTCACGTAGAAAAAAGTGGTTTTTTGCATTTATGTTGATAAACTATTGAGCTTATCACAGGTCTTTGTTATAGTTTTTGACTAAACCTAGTTAGAATCAGTTAGAATTAGCAAAATAAACTTTAAATATACTGTAACACTAAATTGACTAAATTGACTTAAAACTTGAAAACTTTGAAACTTTGAAATCTTTGAAAGCACTGAACACTGGCAAGCCAGGACCAAATCTGATAACCGAAAAACTGGAATGCCCAAATTTCCCGGTTTGTTAGAAAATCTGATGTTACGCGTTTCCATTTTATGGTTTAATATTTCTATTGAAATTTGACGTTTTATATTTTTTTAAGAAATTTAGAAATTGATGAGCCGAAATATTTTGAATATTACTTCATATTTTAAATAATAATACTAACAATTGGTAAGAGATGCCTCTGAAACAAATCCTAGAATGTCAACTCGCACAGCATCACGTAGACTGAGCATACCAAAAACGACTGTTTTAAGGATTTTAAAATCAACATTAAAAAAGAAAAGTTACCATATTCAAGTGCTACACAAGTTACACGAAGAGGATTATCGAAGACGAGCCGCCATGTGCACAGAATTGATTGAAAAAATTCATACCGAAATACCACATTCTCTTCAGCGATGAGGTGACATTCCACACATATGGAAAGGTTAATCGACATAATTGCCGTATCTGGGCTAGTGAAAACCAACCGAGTTCTACGAATGAGAGAGAGATTCTTCTAAAGTTAATGTCTGGTTGGTTATGACAAGATCGAAGATTTACGGACCTTTTTTCTTTGCAGAAGCTACGGTAACAGAGCCAATTTATCTTGACATGCTTCAGCAATTTCTTGAAACCCAGCTTCGTTCAGATGACATTCTCAACACTGTTGTCTTTAAATAAGATGGAGCTCCATGTCACTATGCAACCATCGTTCGGGCGTACCTTGATGAACTCTTACTAAATCGCTGGATTGGACGTGGTGGAAACAGGCCCTGGGCAGCACGATCTCGAATTTAACACCATTAGACTTCTTTGCGTGGCTTTATAAAGTCTGAGGTTTACAAAACAAGAGTTACGGACCTGCAGGATCTGCGAACCCGTATTGTCGCGGCAGTCGCTAAACTAACCCCAGAGATGCTTGAAAATGTGTTCCGCAATGCAATGGACAGATGTGAGATTTTCAGAGACACTGATGACCCTCACATCGAATCGTAGACCTAAGCTTGACAAATAAATATAAGTACGAGTACATCTAATTATGTTACTACATTTTTATCCTAATATACCATTATTTCAGAAAAATAAATAAGGACTTTTGGATCACCCTGTATATATATTGGAAAAGTCGAAAAGAGACATAATACGAAATAAAAAATAAGTGAAGGCTCTTCATCGTAAATAAGAATTCAATCAATCAACCGAAGCTTCTCAGATCGGAGGAGAGGAAATGGTATTTCCATAAACGGAAGGAAATGAAAATTATTCCGAGATGTCGAGTTTTGTTTCCGAGGAGAAAAACAACTTCTGTCGACGCTTTAGGTTTTGGTAAAAATATTATTTATACGGAAACAAGCAGGATGACGAAATAACAGCAGTATACAGGGATGTTTCGTATTCAATCTCTCCTGCATAGAAGTTCTTCTTGTCTCCTGAAGAACACCTACAGATTGATAAGAAACGTCGTGACAGTAATTCCATTTTTTTAATTGTTTTGGTAAGAGATTTGTATGACATTTTGTAGGTGTAAAGTGTCTCATCAAACATATTGTGCAGATAAAGAACAGGCGTAGTTTGATTTGAAATTGAACTCTTACTGATACTCAATTACTCACACGAAGTTGCTTTCTGATGTAGTTTTACGTGCCTTCCCAGAAAATATCAGAAATATATAGAGCATGGGTCGGGGAACCTTTTTGGGTATTACCCACAAATCTATTTGAGTAAAATGAAATTACCCCCAGACTTCAAAGTAAACAAAAACAAGCCAATTGCTCTTAAAATTGTTGCATATGGTGTCTCTCATACCGCACGCATTACCCTCAAAATGTTTAAATGTATCCCATTTGGGGTAATTTACCCCTGTTCGCCGACCACTGATATAGAGGGTTGACAAAAGTAAATGGACACCTTCGGTTGTTCTTTTTTTTTTCACAGTTTTTGATTTGATAATAAAAGTTAATAAATAATAAGAGATTTATTGAATGAATATATTTAGAATCGTGTTACTTTTCCATTTCCATTTGTTCTTGAGGACGATTATCGTAGTATCTATTTACTTTTGTGAACCCTCTTTATGGGTACACTCTAAAAAATATTTAATTATTTAACAGTTTTAACTGAATTTGGTGTCAAATAAGGTTCGATCCATTAAGAATAATTAAAATTTCTACATTACTTCAGTAATTTTGAAAATGAATTAGTTTTTGAATTTCCTTTATATTCAAAATTACATGAGTGTCGTTGTAATTTTAACTAATTGATGGGGTCAGAGCTTATATGATTCAGAGTTGGGTTAAAGTAAATGAAGAGTTGTTGTTTTGGTGTTGTTTAAACCCCTTTCGTAACACCAAAAATCATGTGATGGAAGGTATCTACAGCTTTACGTGGGACCCAAACCACGGGTCACTATATCATCTGGACGTAAAGGACGGTCACCCATCCACAACGGCATCGGAAACATTTTTTGGATTGGGGGGGGGGGAGCAGTGGTGTAGTCGTAATTTCTTCAGTGGGGTAACGTAACAACAATTTTTCTTATATAGCGTTTCTATAAAATTCTATAGCGTTTTTACATTTTATTATTTACATTCCCAAAAACACGTTGAAATTGAAGGGGTTAGGAAAGAAATATAGTTAGAAAGAGTATCTATTACAAAAATGTTCGGTAGAAACAGCAAAAAATATAAAAAGTTATAAAGTAAAATAAAACCAGTAGGGTAACGCTAAAAGTAAAATAAAACCAGTGGGGTAACGCCATTACTTTGCGTTACCCCCGGACTACACCACTGTGGGGGAGGGTGTAAAATGTAGCCAAAGGGGAGTTTTCATATGGAGGGGGCGTTTTTCACGTATGGACAGGATGCGAGCGCGACAGCAGCGTGGGGTCCGGAGGCTCACTTAAGGGCCTTACCACTCATAATTTATAATTATGTTTATTTTATAAATAAACGGAAGAGAAATAAACTCTCTCTTGTTTTCCTTTCCCCTTTTTCACTTTGATGGTCCTTTTTATCTGTCGTTCGTGGGGACACAAAGGTTATTTCACCCCCCCAACGAAATTTCAGGGGATGCATCCGCCCCCTCTGCCCCCACCCCCACCCGTAGCCAGCGCCTATGCCTCTCCAACTACTACCCCAGACTCAGTGTCGTTTAATTTCACTGATTTACGGGAAGCTGTGTTGCTACATGGCCAGACGAAGCCCAATACAGTAAAAGCTTTATTACCCGGCACTTGCCGGACCTGACCAGTGCCGGATAGGCAAAAATTCCGGTTACGAAAGCATCCCTCCTAAAATCCTTGCTCCCCCCCCCACCCCAGTGCCATCTGATATACTCGTAAATATAATATAAAAGTATTTTTAGCACCCTGAATCTTACCTATGGATTAAAAAAATAAAATTTATTTGAAATAGTTATAAAGTATTATATAGTACTGTCATGATTAACATATACAATAATACAATTATATTATTATAGAATAATAATCTAATTACTGTCCAGTTCCCACTGTAACAGTTTCAGGTGCGATAGGGCATGGATGTTGGCTTTATTTAATGTTAACTTTTGCATGTAACCCAAGTGTAATCTGTCGTCAATTTACAACCATGAATAATCTTTATTTAAGTAACCACTTAATACCGTGCCATCGATCATGCGAGATAGATACAATACCTATCTATTCAAATAGATAAATGGCTAATCTATTAATTAAAACTATTAATGGTAATAGAGACCAAAAATCGATGTAGTGTTTTGTGGTTTATCGCAATATTAATATTTGTTGCGGTTAGTGAAAATTTCATAAATGTATATTTGATAATTGATTAATTGAAGGTTATTGGAATTTCCGATTATTAGAGACTTCTGGTTAGAAAAATAGCGAATAATAAAGCCTTTATTAATTGAATAGCTTTTAGAACGTAAATACGGTTAATGTGAATAAAGCGTACTTAACACGTGAACGTTAAAAAAAATGGATACAGCTTATTTACTTTCCGATATAATTTTCAGTACCGATACGTAAGAAAAGTAAATACCATCATTTTTATTACGAGTTAATGTAAATACGAAAATCAATATTAATAAGTTCATTTAGAACTTGCTGTGAATGTAATCTTTATTTGGATGCTGAATTATCTATCACAAATATGTAATAAATTAGTAAAATCAGGTCCAATTAGGACTTTCAGGTGATGTATGTATGGAATTTGGTATTTTCAGATTTTCAGATAACTGAAATTCGTCCCACATATTCCTACTATAAAATGTAATGTACTACTATTTCAGGTAAAAAGTTCGCCGAAAACACTAAAAATTCTAAAAAGCATAAAAAATTACTTATTGGTAATATTCTGATTTTCTTTGGGTATTTTATTTTCTTTTTGGTGACTAATAAAATTTCAAGAACAAAATACAATCCTTATTGATTACTATTTTTTTATGTTCGTCGAAAATTTTATCTGTTCTAGTCGAACTTTTTTCCGACATTGTATAATATAACACTATCAGGTTTTAATATAGTTTTGAGGTAGGGCTTGAGCACCATTTTGTGTTTCCTTTCCTTCGTGGTTTTATTCATCAAATATTTTTCACGTGTTACTTTCGTGAAATAATTTTCATATATATATATATATGGAAATTTTATACAGTATTACAAAAATTCAATAAGATATCAATATAATATAAATTTTCAATAGTATTTCTATTTCGAGATCGATCTGTACACCCATATCATTATTTTCACAGTTTTCAGTGTTAATCCAATTACCAATAGAGACCTAATCTAATTTTCAGCCACGATATGCAGTATATATATATATATATATATATATATATATATATATATATATATATATGTGTGTGTGTATATACACACACACACTTTCCTGCGTTGAGCTCTGGGTATTGGCCAAGACCTAGTGACGAATAAGAAAGTAGGAATCGTAACTCACTGTAAGTGCTTTCCGACGTTTTATTGTGTCAAGATTATTTTATTTTGAATATATAATCATAATTAGTCAGTGAGGAGGACCAGAAAGTGGCACAGCGCTCAGGCCAAACGAATGCGGCCCATTGCGCTAACTCTTGAATTATTATTAACCAGTACGATCGGGATTTGAAATCCCCAACCTTAGTGTCCTCCCTTCGCTTATAGGGATAAGGTGTTACCAACTATGACACTGGCGCTGGCATTTCGCGTATATATATTTATATTATGCAATTACTTTTGTTTGGGTAAAAAACTGTTTTGTGTCTTTTCGTATAACTTCACCTTTTGAAGTTCAGAAGCGTTAAAATTTAACTTGAAGTTAAGAGAAATTATTTTGCTCGAATTTTTTTGAGATAATTAAGTTTTATTTCAGTTTTAAATTAGTTACCCCTTAAAATGAGTAATTTTTGCGGTTGTTTTAGATTTTTTTTGTTTTGTTTTCGGACGATGCGATGTACAGACAAAATGTAAAGGGTATTGGGTACCCGCCACATCTGTTGTAAGTACGACTACGCCTAGCTTACGCCAAGTAGTAGTAGTAGTAGCAGCAGCAGCCAGCATCGGTGACTCATTTGATAACACCGTTGCACTATATGCAAAGATACTAAACTCGGGAGTTCGACTCCCGATGGTGGTGGTGATTAATAATGACAGAGCGCGATAGGCCGCATTATTCTGGCCCGAGCACTATGTCAATTTCTGGCCCTCCTCATTGATTATTTCATAGTGTTTGTATTCATATTATTATATCAGTATTTACTTTATCGTTAGAGCAGTTTTCCTTCATAATACTCGTTCTTGCTTCTAACTTTAGTTTATTTAATATTTAACGGGGTCACCGCTGCGATGCCACTCGATGCCACTCTTGGTCTGGAGTGTCACATCGCTCTCATTCGGCACTAGTTCAGGAAGATAAAATAAATAAATAAAATCTTTGGTTTCTGCTCAGTTCATTAAAGTTGTAGACATATAAAAATTTAATAAGATAAAGGATTTTACTTACTGTAGTATATTTCCTTACCTCATATATATATATTATATATATATTGGTGGTAAAATTTATGGAAACATTTTTAAAAGGCAAATTATGTAATAATATTAGAATTCTTTTCATTCCTTTTATACTTTACAACAGTGGTTCTTAACCTTTTTAGGCTGCGACCCAAATTCTGGTCGCGAGGCTAGCTCGGCGACCCATGCTTTCTGCTTTCAAACAGTTCACTCGTAATAGATAATAAAATAAATAATTAATGGTAAAATGATTAGGGATAAAAATAAATGATAAACGACAGTTTAATGACCACTCAAAATGGGTTGGGAACCCAATTTTAGGTCGCGACCTAAGGGTTAAGAACCAATGCTTTACAGGAAGTATAATGCTAGATTTGTCTAAATAAGAAGCTTTCTACTGTGGTATTTTGCTTCGTGAAAAGTTACAAACAATTAATCAATATTGGAAGAAATTGTATTTAATGATGATATCACGTTTTGATTAAAATAATTATCTCTATTAACAAAAATAGTGATATTATTGATTCGAATGTTATTCTTTTATTTGTAATCATACATTTGATCCCATTTTTCTTCAAAAAACCACTTCTGACTCGTGAAACTTGCATTTGAATATTGTTTGGTAACATTGTGCCGTTCTCTTACGGGCATTTCCCTATAATTTCTCTATAATTTCTCACAAAGGGAAAAGAGACTCAAAACTATAGTTCTTCATCAAGAAAGTATTATTCAGAGAAAAATAGCCAATAAAGTGCGAGTTTCATTGTCCACGGTGAACAAAATCCTCTCCCGTCATTCTCAAAATGGGAGTATAATGAACAAAGAAGACCGAGAGCGAAAAAGGAAGACCTCGGGAAAAGAAGACAAATACATGATTTTATTGAGCAAACGCAATAGAAAGAAGAGTAGATAGTGTTCAAGAAGAAAGAACAAAGGCTAGTGTTCAAGTTATGCCTTTGAAATAAGCATAAAATCACAAAGAATAGTTATTCCCAGACTGGAAAAACCCTCTCCAATAAACCAACTTCCCTCAAACCTCTCTTTACTGTTGAAGTAGCAATGCTGTTGTTGCTTGAAGCAATGACTTCAGCAGCTATTTGAACTCTAATCTTCTTTCTCGATGTAAAAAGATGTTTAACTCTTCATACTTCCACTTAAACTATGAATGCATTGATGATTTTATGATATATATATATATATATATATATATAGAGAGAGAGAGAGAGAGAGAGAGAGAGAGAGAGAGAGAGAATTACAAGGAGTTACACGGAAAAGAAGTACTTCAAAAGGCCTTGCGGCCTATACCGAGGAGGTACCAATGACAACGGGTGCCACGGAAAATTTTCTACACCCTCAAATAGTGTGCAACATTTGGTCTAACCTTTTCTTGAACAGACCTACAGGGGAACTGTTCACAACTTCTGAAGGTAACCTGTTCCACGTGTCACAGATCGTATACGTAAAGTAATTCCCACACACACTAGTCCTAAACCGTTTCAAATCCAACTTCCAACTGTTGGTTTACGTCGTCGTCGTCGTTGGCCTAGGCAAGCTACGGCTTGGGACCGTAGCGCATCTATCCGGTATATGTTAACCTGGATGATGTAGCCATAAGCACTGCCGCTAGTTAAGTGCCAACCAGTGATTATCTCACTAGCCGTATTGAGTCCGTTAGGCGAAACTACGACAGTACCAAAGGTGGAAAATATAACCTTTGGTTTTCTATTATTTATTTGTAAAATGGACATGGCATTAGATTAAAATAAATATTTGAATATAAATAATTAACTGACAATTGTGATATATAATTAATTATGTTTACATACAATAAAATAATATAGTATACATAAAATTAGTATTAATGTGGTTCACAATTGAATTATAATGGGGTAACTAATTTAAAATGAATTTATACTATTCCGAAATTCAAGACGGTAAAATTAACATTTAACTTGAAACTAAAATAAGAGTATTCACTACACACTCCCCCCAGAGAGGAAGTTCAAAGAGTTCCGAACGACACAGATTTCCGCTGAACCTTTTTGGTAGCTACTTGTACCTCACTTAAGGTTGATTCCAAAAACGCAGGCTTAAGACGATCGATAGAAACCTTGTCGACCTTGGAACCGCGCTGGATGAGAAATGATTTGCGCGTACGTCGGAGAACTTCATAGGGTCCGTCATATGGACATTGGAGAGGCCGTTTTGGGACAGGTACACGAACGAAAACGTGGGTGCAAGACTGGAGGGCTGGGGAAACAAGGATGTTCTGTTGGCTAGTCAATCGAGGGGGAACAGGCTGAAGGGACTGCATGTGAGAGGAAAGTGTTTGAGCGAATTCCGTAGGATCGCATGACTTATCCCCTGCAGTGAAGTAGCCACCTGGTAGCCGCAGTGTTGTTCCATAGACTAGTTCAGCCGCTGTAGTCTTCAGATCACTCTTAAATGCAGAGCGAATACCAAGCAAAACGAGTGGAAGCTTATCCATCCAATGGGAGTCTTCGTGACACATAAGGGATGACTTCAGCTGGCGATGGAAGCGTTCGACGAGGCCGTTAGCTTGCGGATGATACGCACAGGTATGCGCATGTACTGTACCCAACAAGCTGGTAAACTTCTTCCAAAGCGAAGACTCAAATTGGCGACCTTGGTCAGAGATGACTTTTGTCGGCAATCCAAATCTTGATACCCATCCATGAAGAAAGGCTCTTGCAACAGTGTCCGCTTGGATATCAGGAAGTGGGATGGCTTCAGGCCATCTGGAAAAGCGGTCGAGACAGGTGAGCAGATAACGTTGGCCTTGAATCACTGGAAGAGGGCCAACAATGTCTACATGAATTACCTCAAATCGCTGGGATGGGGGCGGGAATGCGTCAAAGGGGGACCTGGTGTGCCTTTGGACTTTGGCACGCTGGCAGGCAAGGCACGTTTTGGTCCAATGTTTGACATCCTTCCGCATCGAGGGCCAAACAAAGCGAGAGGTAACCAGGTGTTGCGAAGCACGGACACCAGGATGGGAGGGCTTATGAAGATCCGTGAAGACTGCTTTTCTGTGACATGGAGGGACATAAGGGCGAATAGCAGCTGTTGATACGTCGCAATAGAGAGGCACAGACAATCCTGGCATACTCATTTTCTTGAGGGAAAGTGAGTGAGTGGAGTCTTCTCTGAGCAGGTCTTGTAGTTCCGTATCCTTATCTTGATCCTGTGCAATAGCATTCCACAGTGTAGAGCTGAGGGTAACAGAAGTAATCTCTATTCTTGAAAGTGCATCCGCTGGAGTGTTCAAGACACCTTTGATGTGGCGGATATCTGTGGTAAATTGCGAGATATAATCGAGTTGCCTGATGACTCTGGGAGAGTGGTTACAGCTGTTTTTATTGAAGACAGTGACCAAAGGTTTGTGGTCGGTAAAAACACAAAACTCTCGGCCTTCAAGGAAATGTTGAAAATGCTTCACGTTTAAGTAAATAGCAAGAAGTTCACGTCCGAAAGCACTATAACGCGTTTGGGCTGGCTGCAGCTTTTTCGAGTAAAACGCGATGGGTGCTTGTTGACCGTTAATGGTTTGTTCCAACACTCCACCGATCGCAACATCTGATGCATCGACCGTCAGAGTTAGGGGGGCATCACTGATAGGAAATGACAGAGACAATGCACTATTGATAGCATTTTTGGCATTGTCGAACGCCTGTAAACTATCGCTACACCATACCAATTTTGTTACCTTGCGTTTGTGTGTGATCATAGCGTGTAGAGGAGCAAGAACACTAGCACAGTTTTTAATGAACTTGTGGTAATAATTTACCAAACCTAGAAACCGCCGTAACTCACGCTGATTACTTGGCATAGGGTAATTTTTTATCACTTCACACTTGTCCTGAAGGGGGTAATTCCGTGCTGCGAAATCGTGTGACCAAGAAATTCCAAGGTTGGCTGTGCAAACACACACTTAGATGCATTAATAGTAACACCGTATTGTTCTAAGCGTTGAAAAAGGAGTGAAAGATGTTCCTTATGTTCCTCTTCCGTTGAGCTGGCCACAAGCAAATCATCGATGTAGGCATAAACAAAGTCTAAGCCTCTGGTGACCTCATCTATAAACCTCTGAAAGGTTTGCGCAGCATTCCGTAGCCCGAACGGCATCTTCAAAAATTCGAATAACCCAAATGGTGTACAAACTGCAGTCTTGGGAATATCCGAAGGCTCTACGGGAATGTGGTGGAAAGCCTTAACGAGATCTATTTTACTGAAGATAGATTTGCCGTGGAGAAGAGAAGTAAAGTCTTGGACATTTGGTACCGGATATCGGTCCGGGATGGTTGTCGAATTCAAAAATCGGTAATCCCCACATGGTCTCCAGTCTCCTGACTTCTTCTGGACCAGGTGTAGGGGAGAGGACCAACTGCTTTTGGAAGGTCTTATTATCCCAAGATCCATCATAAGCTGGAATTCCGATTTGGCAGCTTTCAGTTTGTCCGGGCAAGACGTCTGGGTTTTGCAAACACAGGGGGACCTTTTGTTGTAATGTGATGGGTAATGGTGTGCTTAATGGTATCACCCATCTGCATCGGTTGAAGAATTCCTGGATATCGCTGGAAAAGGCACTGGTACATGGAATTAGGGGAACGAGGGAAAGTGCAGAGTTCGAGGCGTCCGGAAGGGCAACCTGTTTGGCAAGAACAGAAAGCAGTGTGGCCTGGTCGCATAAGCGTCGCTTGTCAAGATCCACCAGGAGTTTGAAATGCTGGAGGAAGTCAGCGCCGATTATGGGATGCTGCACTTGAGCACAGATGAAAATCCACTTGAAGGATCGGTGAAGGCCCAAGTTTAGTTCACGCGACTGAGTACCGTACGTGGGTATGCGTGAACCGTTAGCAGCGTATAGAGGCGGAGATTCCGAGTGCGTATGACCAGATTTTTGAGGGAATACACTGACTGACGCTCCGGTATCAACCAAGAAATTGACACCAGAGTTCCTGTCCTTTATGAATAACAGGTTGGCAGTGCGAGTACTAGACGCCATTAGGACTCGCTGCTGGGGTTTTCCGACGAAAAATTGCAAGGGGAGATGCACTTCCTACCCTTCTTTCCAAATTTGGCGTGGTAGAAGCAGACCTTCCCGGAACTCGAACGATGCCTCTTCGTAAATCTTGACCGAGAATGGCTTCTTTGCCGTTGATTTTGTAGTAGAGAACAAACGTGGTTGAGTTGTTGACTTAACTCTTTCACTTTCAACTCCAGTTCCGATTGTGTGTTCACGTTGTTGACCGGAGCTGTGTCAATCTCCACTACTTTGTCGGCAGTTTCTGCTAGTTTATCAACTGGAGTAGCAGGATCCATAGTGGCCAAGACACGCTGAGCTGATGGAGGAAGTTTCTGCAAGAACAACTGTCTAAAGATGTCCTTATCGAAGGTTTGTGCGCGTTCGCCTAGAGCGCACTGCATAGCCCTCAGCATTTGAGTGGGCTTACGGTCTCCAAGTTCTTCTTTTGAGATTAACTGATGTAGTTTCTCACGCTCGGAGACAGTGGTGCGGCGCAGGATGGCAGACTTCAGATCGTTGTACGGGTCCTCACTCGTGGAAGGAGATACGATGACGTCACGGACTTCAGAGATGATGCTCGCTGGTAGAGAGGACAAAACATGATCGTATTTCGTCCTGCTAGTGGTGATCCTTCCCAAGTTGAATTGTGATTCCACTTGGTGGAACCAAATAAATGGATCACCCGGCCAGAAGACGGGGAGCTTTACGCTCAAGTGGGAGATGGCACCAGCGTCGTCAGGCATCTTCTCCTATGCTTGCTAACGTACAAGCAAGACGACAAGTTCCCAACGAAGGAGTGGAGGTTGAGACGAGCGCAGGCACAGAGCGCACGGGCAGGGGTGAGGGGCAGAGGGCACGAGCGACATTACAGTCTGGTCCTAGTCGCTCGGGTGAAGGGGGTGATGGGCACGAACGACGTTACAGTCTGGTCCTAGTCGCTCGGGTGAAGGGGGTGGTGGGCACGAACGACGTTACAGTCTAGTCCTAGTCGTTCGGGTGAAGGGGTGATGGGCACGAACGACATTACAGTCTAGTCCTAGTCGTTCGGGTAGAAGGGGTAATCCAGCTCCGGGTCACCAATTGTTGGTTTACGTCGTCGTCGTCGTTGGCCTAGGCAAGCTACGGCTTGGGACCGTAGCGCATCTATCCGGTATAGGTTAACCTGGATGATGTAGCCATAAGCACTGCCGCTAGTTAAGTGCCAACCAGTGATTATCTCACTAGCCGTATTGAGTCCGTTAGGCGAAACTACGACAGTACCAAAGGTGGAAAATATAACCTTTGGTTTTCTATTATTTATTTGTAAAATGGACATGGCATTAGATTAAAATAAATATTTGAATATAAATAATTAACTGACAATTGTGATATATAATTAATTATGTTTACATACAATAAAATAATATAGTATACATAAAATTAGTATTAATGTGGTTCACAATTGAATTATAATGGGGTAACTAATTTAAAATGAATTTATACTATTCCGAAATTCAAGACGGTAAAATTAACATTTAACTTGAAACTAAAATAAGAGTATTCACTACACAACCATTGTTGCGAGTTGGGTTATCATTTAAACTAAATATGCTTCTAAACTCGACATTGTTGAACCCGCGTAAGAACTTGAAAACCTCGATCAGTTGACCGCGCAGCCTTCGAGTTTCCAGCGAAAACAAATTCAGGGCGCGTAAGCGTCGATTGTAGCCCATATGCCTAACGGAAGGGATTAACTTTGTGGCCCTCGCCTGCACTCGATCCAGCCTCTCAATATCTTTCCTGAGGGTGGGCGACCAGAACTGCACAGCATACCCCAGGTGCGGCCGAACCAGGGAATTGTACAGCGAGAGCACAATCTCCTTGTTCCGAAATCTAAATTGCCTCCTGATATAACCCAACAACTTCTGGCCTTTTTTTTCCACCTCTACGCACTGTTTGGTAAACTTAAGGTCGCTGCTAATTAGCACACTCAAGTCCTTTTCCAAATAAGTCGCCTCGATATTACTTCCCAACATCGAGTAGTCCGACTTGGGATTGGCTTAGCCAATGTGCATCACCTTGCACTTACCCAAGTTAAACGGCATTTGCCATTTTTCGGACCACTCTCCTATCCTACGTAGGTCTGCACGCAGTTGCTCTATCGCCTCGGGCGTCCCAACATTGGCCCCAAGCTTTGTGTCATCAGCGAATTTGGCGATCCGACTGACGATGCCACCGTCGATATCATTTATGTAAATGATAAACAACAGTGGCCCCAAAACGGAACCCTGAGGAACCCCGCTAGTGACCGAGGCCCAACCCGAACTAGCCACTTTAATTACAACCATCTTGCGCCTATTCTTCAGCCAGTTTTCAATCCACCTACCTACTTCCACACCAATACCCAGCGCGCGCACTTTGGCCATTAGCCGGCGGTGAGGTACCTTATCAAAGGCTTTCTGAAAGTCGAGATAAAGTATATCAATCGTTCTACTCTTATCATACTCACTCAACATGACGTGGAAAAACTCGAGCAAGTTGGTGAGACACGACCTATGCCGTCTAAACCCATGTTGGAAGTCCCCAAACAGCTTGTAGGAATCCAAATGGTCAACGATCCTATCCTCTATTATCCCCTCTAATAATTTACCTACAACAAGAGAGAGAGAGAGAGAGAGAGAGAGAGAGAGAGAGAGAGAGCAAGGAATAAGAGGACGAGGAGATAGTACGTTCATTTAAGGTTTATTTAAGGGTTACGATGTTCTGGTAGAAATACCGCGATGCTCGTCCACTCTTGTGGACAAGAATGGACGAGCATCGCGGTATTTCTACCAGAAATCGTAGCCCTTAAATAAACCTTCCAAATCAGCAATAAGGGATCACTGCCACTTTCACAACCACCCACTACTTGCCTTCAATTTCAAAATTATTAACTCAACGAACCCTCTAACCGACCTCCACATTCTAGAGTCCCTATACATCCTCAGTATTAAACCAACCCTCAACGACCCTCTGCCTTCAACTTAAACATAGCCAGATAAACTGTCATATCTCACCACCGAGATAATAATGATTGGGGTTGTTTAACCTCCTTTCCAACATCTAAGGTTATATGACGGAGGGGACCTACAGCTTTACGTGGGATCCGAACCACGGGTCGCTACATAATCTGGACAAGGAGGATGATCTCCATCGAACTACTACCCAGACCCAATGTCACTTAACTTCGCTGATCAACGGGAAGCGGTGTTACGACATTTGCTACGACGTAGCCACCGAGAAGAAACCCACCATCACTCCGTCTGGCCCCAACTTTTCTAATATGGATTCCTTCCAACAACCAATCATTCCACAACCCTCTGTTCAATTAGTCCCCTCACCCCAATAACTTGGTAAGACACTTCTCAATTTTGTTCACCTTTAACTTTTTATATTTTGATTATTAATCACTCTTCTATATTTTATTTTATCTTATTTTTAATTTTAATTACTTAAATATATACTGTAAATACACCATTAATATCATACGTTTATTTAAATATATTCTATAATTTTCCGTTTATCATATTTATTAATTTTTTTTTTATTTGATTTTATAATTTTAGCAATGATGATGGAAATTGAAATTTCCGAAACGTTTACAAATAAACGTGTACCAACTCCTCGTCCTCTTATTCCTTGCTAAGCTACGGCTCCCCAAGAACAAACCCTTCAATCAAGTTTTATATATATATAACTCTCCAGACCAGGTCGTGGTTCACACCGAGGATACGTGCAACACCTCGCGTGCTTGCGCTTGGATTGTCCTCAAATCGCCGTAGGATTTCTTCTTCCATGTCAGGAGTGCGCACGTTTCTCTCGCGACCAGTGTCATGCATGTTTGCATGGAATGTTCCAGTTTCTCGCAGTCGCCGATGCAAATGCGCAAACGTTTGGTGGTTTGGCACACGTCTGTTTGGGAAGCGCTGTCGGTACAACCTCACAGCAGCTCTTCCGTTTCCATTGGCAGCCCCATACACCATATGCATGTCAGCTATCTCAGCAGTCGTGAAGCGCTCCATGTTACGCGTACTACGTCCGATTTTAAGAATGCCCGCGGCAAGCGCGAGTCTAGCCCACTTCACCTTTTAGCCAATTGCAGCGGCGCCCTCTCGCGCCGAATGGTGACGTCAGCGGACATACACTTATAGACGAAAAGGGTTTGTCTTGGTGTTGCCTATCCCCCATTACAATTTGTACAGAAAGTTTTCAAACACCCTCTATATATATATATATATATATATATATATATATATATATATATGCAAAAATTCATAAACCTCTATACTGTATGCTTTTGGTAAAATATTTTTGACCCAAAGCCTCTTATGCGATACAACACGAAGCCGGCCTTTCATTAATTTAAAACACTGGCTCACCACCCATTCTGAAATGTGTTTTACCCAAATATTATTCTCCACATCTTATATGTATTAAATTAATCCCATTTTTATAATTCATAATTTGTAATTCACAAAGAAGAGCAAAAATAGGCACAGGTAAATTTACATTTTTATGTCTAACGAAGTCCTTTTGCTTCAACAAGAGGATCGAGGGTCACGCAATGACGAAGCTTCAAAGCCTCCAGGGAAGTAAATGAAGCATCACTGATCCCGCTGAGAGAAGTGCAGCATTATACAAATTAGTTTTTCCTGTACTCACTTGAATTACTGTTCCAAAAAGATTTTTTTTCTTTTTCTTTCTGGAGGGGAGGGTGGGGAAAGAAGGGGAGGGGGGGGAAAGAAGGGGAGGGGGGGGGATCTCAATTTAGAATATTTTTTATTTTCTGAAACTGTTTCTTCATGCGGCGAGAGTCTACTTACAGATTCACGGGTTTTAACTGTTAATTAACGATGTAGGCGTACTACGACGTAGTCAGAGCTCATAGCTCAATTGGTAACAAAACCGTTTCCCTATAAGTGAAGTGAAGGGTTCGACTCCCAATGGTGCTGGTAATAATAGTCCGAGAGGTAGAGGAATGGCCCGAATTTGTCTGGCTTGATCGTTGTGCCAGTTTTTTGCATTCCTTATTGATATTATTATTATTATTATTACGACCTAACCTAACGTAATTCAAAGTTAACCCTGCGCCTTAACCTGACATCAAAGTGACGAACTTAAGAAAACTAACGTATATAACTTAATCTAATAACTTCTAATTAACACTTAACAATATTAGACTTTAACCATATAGACACTAATATAATAATGGTTATCATAATGTATAGGTTTAATAATGACAACTTCGCATCTATATTGACGTAAAATGGTAAAAGTTAATGGGTGGTACCCGTCTCATCTGTTTTAAATATACGACTCCGCCTTGCGTCAACAGATTGCGCAGAGAAGTTCAGGTTCATTGTTGTTTATGTTTCTAGCTCTAACCAAGAGGCGCTTCTTAATCGAAAGAAGATAGGACGAGAAATGAATCCGGGCTTTATACTGACGTAAAAGGGTATTCAAATCATAAGAACAAAAGAAAATATAATCCATATAATCACGCATAATCCTTGCATATATAAACACGTTTGGTAATGGGCGAAATAGGGATTCTTGGAATATGAATGGAAATAAAAAATGACTAATTGGACATTAATTTCATTCGAGATTCCCGCTTTGGGATCTCTCGTATTTGAACTAAACACAAGAATAGCGATAAATTTAAATAAATTTAGAGATATTTTATTTCTCCTCGACACTAATGAGCCTCCCATTTGTCGAATAAACAACATTCATATAAGATGGTTTTGTGATTTACGAGCTAACGCTATACGAAGCTATACAAGAAAGTAAGGTTAAACAGCTAATTAACACTATTGAGGATGGTCATATTTTTAAACGAATTTACTAATTAATTAACCCTTTACAGCCCAGTGTTACTTTATTGGTTTTGTTCTGGCTAACGACGGACGATTTTATTCAGTCTCGGAAAAGACCTCCATGCAGTAAAGGGTTAACGGAAAATATCAGCTTATGTGGTGTGTGTTTAGGTAAGATTCCACAGGAATGAAATAGATGAGACTTTGAATTCAAATATGTAAAAACTTCATCCCGTGTAATTTTACTTGAAAAATAACATTGTTTACTATCAAAATAATTCTATACGACAATTGTAATGAACTCGAAACAATTGAAAACAGACAATGGAAAATAAACGGACGTATTATCATTTTAATATTAATCAATTAGAAACTCATCACTCGCAATCTTATAGCACTTTCGATCTTCACAAACAACAATTGAACCCCTTCGGTACGAAACAAAAATTTTTGTTGTTTACTCTGATGGAGAGAAGGGATTGGTGTTCTTCACACACTTCATGTTATTTCTATTCTCATCTTTGTCTTCCCCATTTCGGTCCTTGGCTAGATTAAGTTAGATTAGCTTAAAAATAGGTTAAGTTAGTGTAAGGTTAGGTTAGATTATTAGGATGATGAGAGCGTACGTTAGTGTTAGCTTTGGTTATAGTGACAATCCTCGCTTCGATCATTTTCAATTTTGGATCGCGAATGACAAGTGAAATAAAGTGGATTGGCAAATAATCAAATTCGTTAAAACTTTAGCAGATGTATCCTAAAATATGTCTTCCTGAAGTGACTATGTATATTTTTATAACAGTATACGTGTATACATAGGCTACACACTTGTATACCTGCATGTACAGTGACGCTCATAAATATTTGTAGAGAGAAATATTTCAGTTATACTCGTCCTTATCTTTTGTACCATGTATAAGATATATAGTATATATATCTTTACGTATCTTAAAATTATAAGTCGCACTTGTATACCTGTGTACTGTATATGTATACTTGTGTATTTGTATAACTCAGATTATTGGTTGACCACTTTTTTTTTTTTCTTTTTTTTTAAAGATTTTTCAGACTCTCGTTCACATTCCAAATAGTGATTTTGAGTTCGAAAAAAATGACCACTTTTTTAATTTTTAGTTTTCTTAAATCTTTTTATTGTCTCTGAGAGAATGTGGTCCGTTTTTCATGACCTTCAGTTTCAAATAGATTTCTAGTAGAAAAATTTAGAGAGTTGTAAAATATTGATGTTGTAATGAAGATACATTCGATTTTTTTAAATAAAAATTCTCGCGTACAGTATATGAATATTTTTATTTTATTTTTTCAAAAAATAGTAATATTATCCAGATTTTCAATTTAAAGAAAGTTAAATCCTATTACTGTACTTTATTTTTAGCTCATCCTCAGTCTAAAATTCTTCTGACATGAGCCAGAAAAATGTGTGTAATTAAAATGGTAATGCTAAAATATTGTGTTGTAACTTAAAATTGAATTTTGATGGAGACGCCAGACATACTGTATACAGTTGAGGCTCTTCGTGTAATGGTTAGCATATCTGACTGGTAATCGGATGGTCCCGGGTTCGATTCTTGGGAGGTGCCTCATTTTTCATTGCTCGTTTTCTCCTCTCCTCTTGCGCGGACACTCTTCTAAAAAGCGTCATTCTTTACAATATATACAGTATATACAGTGACGCTCATAAGTATTCGTACAGGGAAATATCTGAGTTATATTCGTCCTTATGTTTTGTACCATACATGGGCTACGTCGTAGCCAATGTCGTAACACCGCTTCCCGTTGATCAGTGAAGTTAAGCGACATTGGGTCTGGGTAGTAGTTGGAGAGGGAGACCGTCCTCCGTGTCCAGATTATGTAGCGACCCGTGGTTCGGATCCCACGTAACGCCGTAGGTCCCCTCCGTCATATGACCTTAGATGTTGCGAAGGAGGTTAAACAATCTCAATCATTATTATTATTATTATCGTACCATACATAAGATAGTTATGATCATTTTATCGTTGTTTTGAAAAATTTTAACAAATAAAAATTTAGTTTAACTCCAAAATACAGAATGTAAAAAAATAAAAGAATTTGAGGAAAATAAAAAAGTGAAAATGCAAAAGTTTTCGTACATTTACTTACAAAACTATTTAATACTTTCTGTGTCCACCTTAGGGTTAAAGGATTTTACAGTTTTTATTAGCAGTTGGGTGTTTACTGATTAGATACTGTTAGCTGTTCTGAATTCTAGAATTTTCTCTGTGAATCTTCATGGAAGACGGATGACTGTACAAACCTTTAGTAAGCAATGGGTCGTCGTGGTAAAGAGCTGTCTACTGTACATCGTACGTACATCAAGAAAGAATGGTCTGCATGGAAGTGTTACACAAAGAAAACCTCTGCTAAGAAAAGCGCACAAGAAGCTCGTTTAAAGTATACCAAGGATCATCAAAGTGATAGATTTGCATTCTGGAAGAAAGTTCTCTGGACAGACGAGAGGAAAATTGAATTATTCGGGAAGAACGAGCAACGGTGTGTTTGGCGAAAATCAACTACTGCATTCGAGTTAAAAAACGTTCTTTCTAATGTTAAACATGGTGGTAGTAGTTTGCTTGTTTGAGGATGTTCTAGTGCTTCTGGTCCAGGAAAGCTTGTTGTCATTAATGGAATCTTGAATTCGAAGAAATATCAGGAAGTTTTTAAAAAAAATGTATTGCTTTCACTTCAGGCGTCGCGAATGGGTCGCAATTAGGTACTCCAACAAGTTAATGATCCAAAACATAAAAGTAAGAGCACCATGAAATGACTTCAACAAAAGAATTTTAAGCGTCTCGAGTGGCTCAGTCAAAGCCCAGATCTCAATTTAATCGAGAATTTATGGCTTGATTTGAAAAAAGCTATCCGCAAGAGAAACCCTTCGAATTTAAATGAATTGTAACAATTTTCTTTAGAAGAATGAGCTAAAAATTTTACTGAGAGACGTCAAAACCTTGTAGAAAAATACCCAAAACGAACCATTGAAGTTATGTAAGCAAAAGGGAGAGACAGAAAGTATTAAATAATTTGGTAAATAAATGTACGAAAACTTTTGCATTTTAATTTTTTTATTTTCCTCAAATTCTTTGATATTTTACATTAAATGTTGTAGTTAAACTAATTTTTTGTTTGTTAAATTTTTCCAAACGAACGGTAAACTTTTTAAAACTATCCGATGTATGGTACAAAAGATAAGACAAATATAACTGAAATATTTCTCTGTACGAATACTTGCGAGTGCCTTTATAGATGTTACAGAAACTGTATAACTTGGGATTTCATGAAATCCCTAAAATGTTCAGGGATTTCATATAAAGTTAAGTCGTGATATTTTCGGTAGTTTTAATGAAAATATCACGACTTAACCTTACATGATATCCCTGAATATTTTAGGGATTTCATGAAATCCCTAATTACACAGATTCCCTGTAACATATACAGATATATATATATATATATATATACATATATATGAGGAGATTGTAGCACCAATCGACCAGAGAAGTACTCCGAGGTGGATGTTAGGTAGGAGACAGGGAGTGCTGGAACTCCCGCTTCTCCTGTCACTGTCCTCCTTAGCTGACCTTTTTCCGCGTCTCATCTACCTTGCAAGAAATCCAGCATGCTCTCAAACACACTCTTCTCCATCTATTCCTCACTACACATACATGCATCTTACACACTACACAATCTTTTCAAAATTTAAATAAAAAAAAAAAGAAAAATGTCATCATTGATCCTTGGAGACCTTTTTTTTTTGTTTTTCTCCGTCTTCTTTGGAGGGGTCGCCTTTGCGGGCGCTCGCCTTGACCCACTCCTTCCTACATAAAATATATATATATAATATATGCGAAAAATAAAGGTTTTACGCAATTAAATCCTGCTCCATTACAATAGTGCTGATATATTTTAAGGTTTAATTGAACCCATATATATGGGTTTAAGCGCACATTAACCCGCTCCCCACCCACCCACACATATGTTCTTTTACTACTAACACAAAATGGTGAACATTTTCTTGTTTTGTGGTATCAAGAAACCAGTGGCCATGACCGTTAATAATTAGTCAGAAGGGCCAGAAACTGGCAAAGCACTCAGGCCAGATTAAAGCGGCCCATTGTGCTAACTCCTGGATTATTATTACCAGCACCATGACGAGTCGAACCCTCAACCTCAGTGCACTCACTTCGCTTGTAAGGAAATGGTGTTTCCCATTGAGCTATGGTCACTGGCTTGTTTTGATGTAAGTAAAGAAAAGAAGAAAATAAATCTGGAAATCCCTGCAGATTCACTCCAAATGGTACTACACGTTTGGCTATATATATATATATATATATGTGAAACGTCTACTCGACATCTCACAATGAACTAAGCTTTCTGAAATGAATAATAGCTATTTTGGAATATTTGCTAGATATTTCAAATATCTGAAAACGGTGCTTAAATGTTTCAGATCTATTAAAACGTAGAAATTAAACATTTCAGTTTTACAATAAGCTAATTCTTTATTGTTTACTCCTCGACAAATGCGTACTGTGGCTAAAAATATTCTGAAATTGTGACGCAATCCATTTACGTGCTCGTATTTAGGCTATCTCGAAAAGAGGAGAAAACAATTATTATATTTGTGCATTTATTAATTTATTCGCTTTATATGTCCGAAGTTGGTTGCATAATCCATTGCCAACGTCTCTTTTAAAAGAGACGATGTCCGCAGTAGTTTCTATAAAAGAACTAATACATGTAAATGTCTTCATGGTCTTAAGTTTGAACATTTTACTGAATTAATAAGTGCTCTACATAGGGCTGGGTATTTGATTCACCCTACATAACTTTCCTTTCCTTTCAGGTGTTTTGTGCGATGATTCTTCGTTGCAGGCTTGTTAACCCTCCTCTTGAGTTGACCTGGTGAAGTAAAGAGTTGGTTTCTTGCGCTCTTTACTTCATATAACTAGGTACCCTCGGCTCATCTGGTACTGCCCTGAGCCAGGTGTCTAGTCTTCTTTTGAAGATTTCCACCACAACACCAGTCGTGCTCCGTATTTCCTTGGGCAGCTGGTTAAACAGTCTTGGACCTTTCACAACGAAGCTATTTGCCTTCGGGTTGAGGATGTTCGCTGTCTAGCCTTTAATTTGGGAACATGACACAGTCTTTCTTTCCTACTTTCCACTGT
>JAJOZX010005737.1:167500-175000 GCA_023014485.1 Bathynomus jamesi
CGGAAGTTAGTGCATATATGATGTAATAATAAATACTCAAAGGTCATATGAAGGAGGAGATCTACAATTTTAAGTGAGATTTGAACCACGATTCGCTTTTGATAATGGTGCCCTGTCCGACGTTTAAAATCATGGGTGTGATGGGCAAAAGGTATTTTGATTGTGAAATGGCATGTTTTTATAATGGCTGGTCGCGAGCCACTTTATTCGTGTTTGAACATGCGTTGGGACGTAATTTAACCTCAGGATCGAATTTTTTAAATGTATGATGTTTACATAATTTACACAGTATATTATTCTGATGCCTTTTATCACGTATATATATATATATATATATATATATATATATATATATATATATACCTTTCAACCTTCCAAATGTTCCGTGCGATGATTCCTCACTTCACGAAGGTTAAGCTTGTCGCCCCTCCTCTCTGTTGGATATATATATATATATATATATATAACACATATGTTTTGATTTTATACAAATATTTACAGCTTTATTTACCGAGGTATCGGGCCAACGAAGATCACATGGCTCACTCCAGGCTAGTCTCAACTCTCAAAAGGATTAAGCAAACTCGCCACGTCTACAGCCATGTACACGCAAAGCCATCACGCTGGCAAGGTGATGAAATGCTTCTACAGGAAAGGGGTTAAATCAGGAATTGAGAAAGGAAATCAGATTTTTCTCACCATGCCCTCACCCTTCACATGTACCCAGTCACCCAAGAGAAGAAAGAAGGGTAAAATAGGGACGGCAGAAATGCAACTTTACCTTACCTAATCCATGTTATGCATTATTTTTTTATAGTTTTTGTTCATTAGGAAATTATGTATTTCTACAAAATACTTATCCAGTCTATTTATAAAGCAGGCAAGTGTGTGTGAGTATTTTCTGTAATTGGATGTCTGTCACGTGGATATGTCTGTCAACTCTTTGAATGTCTCTGAGTTTCAACTTGGGCCTTCCGCCGTGAAAGATGTTTATCCGGCAAGTGATATACTGAGTCGTTCATACTTGGCGGTGTTGAATCAACACGAGAGTAGAAAAATTTCTTTCCTCGAGGAATATTAGTGGGAAGTCCCTGTATCTATTCCCATGTATTTGTCCCTTATAGAGAGAGAGAGAGAGAGAGAGAGAGAGAGAGCAAAATCAGAATGGTTTAAAAAATACAAACTAAAACCTTAATTTCTTTATGTATAATGTATTTTACATTTGCCTATTCTGAAGGCAAAAATAAATTTTGTAACACAAATTCGCATTAACTCTGATATTACGAAACAAGCAAATGACAACTGTGCAAAGAAGAAGAAAAAAAAAGTTCTTCGGAGAAATAAAATCTACGGAAATAATACTTAAAATGTTAAAAACTCGGCAACAATTCATAATTTGTTGGAAAATAATCTGATGAGTAATGAAAATAAAAAGGTGAAAAATACAACCACTGCAGTCGGTCAGTCAGTTAGCTTTTTATTAGTCATATTTTTCAACGAATTATGAATTTTTCCTGAATTTAATTTTTTTTTTTTCATAGATTTTAATCCTAGGTGAAGGTTTTCCCCACAACTGTATATTACAATCAGTATTTCGGATGGAGCGGGAGATAGCCACTTAAAATATAATTGATCTTCGATATTATGTGAAACATTCTATTCCTCTCACGAAACGAGCAAAGACCACGAGTAAAGTTCCATTAATATGTAAATGAAAAGATAAAAAATTTTTATCCGTAAGCAGTAAAATTCCGAATGAAATGGACATTTTAAGCCGTTTGGTTCTTTATAACATGTTAAAATAAGTTAAGGAGAGGTTCTTCTCAGAATTAGGTTCCAAAGTGAGGACCACATAGACACTAACCGGGGACTTACTGGTTCTCTTTACAACCCAATATACCAAAAAATTACACCAAAAAGGGAACCTATACGGCCAATGTTAGGAACCCTTTATTATATGGGATAAAGTCCCGAAAAGCCCCAGCTATCTCTCGTAGCTGAGTGGGTAACAACGGTTCCCAATAAGCGCAGTAAAGATACCAAGGTTGTGGGTTCGATTCCCAGTGGTGCTTATAATAACACGGAAGTTAATGCATATATGATGTAATAATAAATACTCTAAGGTCATATGAAGGAGGAGATCTACAGTTTTACGTGAGATTTGAACCACTATTCGCTACATCATCTGTACCGAGAGGACGGTCTCCCATCCAACTACTCTCCAGACCCACTGTCACTTAACTTCGCTGATCGACGGGAAGAGGCATTACGACACTGGCCACGACGTGGCCCGAAGTTAGTGCACTGGGTCTTATTTGTCTGACCTGAGTGCTGTGCCAGTTTATTACAAAAAGTTCATTTACGAACTTCCTTATTCAGAAATCACTTTTGATAATGGTTCCCTGTACGACGTTTTAAATCATGGGTATGATGGGCAAAAGGTATTTTGATTGTGAAATGGTATGTTTTTATAATGGCTGGTCGCAAGCCACTTTATTCGTGTTTGAACATGTGTTGGACGTGGCTGTATGATGTTTACATAATTTACACAGTATATTATTTTGATGCCTTTTATCAAGTATGTATATATATATATATATATATATATATATATATATATATATATGTATATATATATATATACACACCTTTCAACCTTCCAAATGTTCCGTGCAATGATTCCTCACTTCACGAAGGTCAAGCCTGTCGCCCCTCCTGTCTGTAGGATATAAATATATATATATATATATATATATATATATATGTGTGTGTGTGTGTGTGTGTGTGGTACATTTGGGTCGCCCTGGGTAGGAAACACAAACTTGTGCATCTTGCTTCTGATGATTCATGATTCATGCACTCGGACCTAGTGTCAGAGGTGTCTGCAATGCAAGAGAACGACAAAGCCATGTAGATGATTACGAACTTAAACACACATTGCTTATGATAACACGGAGCATTGTTGCTTCCACTGGTGAAGAACCACGTACGGAGCCCTTGTCTGTACATTAATTCTCTATGTACTTGGCAATGACGCTGCGAGCTGCTCCTAACCTGAATGGGTGCATAGGCGGAACGTTGCTTTGTGTGAAACATTGAAGGAATTCGTAAAACTTAAAAATTAATCTGTTAACATGTTTTCAACGTTGATACATTATATGCGACGAAATCCATGGTTTTCGTTCAGTGTTGAGATATTTCCCGCAGGAAAACGAAAGCAGGAGTAGCGACGTTTCGCTCCAATCTCTTGAGCATTCTCAAGCTTTATTCAAGCTTTATAAAGCTTGAGAATGCTCCAATGATTGGAGCGAAACGTCGCTACTCCTGCTTTCATTTTCCTGCCGGAAATATCGCATACAATATATGTATGGCAGACCTAAAGAATGACGTTGGAAACTCATATTTATTTTAGATTTAAAAAATATAGTTGTGTCTTGGGTTAGATTAGGTTAGGTTACGTGTTTTGAATGCTCTTCGCGATCAATATCGTGTTAATTAATTATTTTTGGAGGTTATTTTCTTATTTCAACCAAACCAACTTAACCCCATTCATTTATATATATATATATATATATATATATATATATATATATATATATACCGTACATACCCGAGTATAGGTCGATCTCGTGTATAGGGCGACCCTTGATTTTTGTCCAAGAAATCATTAATATGCATCGTGTATAGGTCGACCCCAGTTGTTGAGGGTAGTGGAACAACAAATTAGGGCAATAAAGCACCATATTTTAGGGCATAAAACTCATTTCCAAAAACTAGAAACTGGCAACTGCGTCTAGGTGACCTTAAACATGTCATCATGTAACCTACTGTGTAACAGCCATTTCCAATTGTGTCTTGGTAATTTTAATAATTGGTACATATTTTATGTTTTCATTGTTTACTGGTACTAAATGGTAAATATTTTCATGTCTGAACCTAACAGTAGCTCCAAGCCCTCCCCATCGTGCACGGATTTCAACCGCACGAAAATGTTACCCTTATATAGGTAGACCCCCTAATTTTTGCCTAAGAATTCAGTCTTAAAAACTCGACCTATACACGAGTATATATATATATATATATATATATATATATATATATCGTAAAGAACGACGCTTGTATAGGAGAACATTCCGCGGGAGGGAGAACGAACAAATGAAAAAATTACGACTTCTGATCGAGTGAGGACCATGGTGTAGTGGTTATCATATCTAACCGGCAATCGGAAGATCCCGGGTTCGATTCCCGGGTGGTTACCTCATTTTTTCATTTGTTCGTTCTCCCTCCTCATCTTGCGCGGTATGTTCTCCTATACAAGCGTCGTTTTTTACGTTATTTATACTGCGTGTTCTTTGCAGTTGAAAATGTGTGTATATATATATATATATATATATATATATATATGAGGGCCACACAATATATTTTGACCCACTTTTTCTTTTTCTTTCCAAGTTCCCTTCTAAGTTCCAGAAATTTTGTATACAAGTAGTTACATACCTTTTTTACAAGTTTTTATTTTTCCACATAGTCTCCATCCTTTTCTACAGCTTTCCTCCACTTCGAAACAAGGGCCTTTATTCCTTGCTGGTAAAAGTCCGCTGGCTTCCGCTAGAGCCACCTCTTAACCTCCTCAACAACCTCATCGTCACTCTCAAACTTTCTTCCACGAATAGCATCCTTCATTGGCACAAACAAATGGAAGTGTGAAGGTGTCAGATCCGGGCTGTATGGAGGGTGGGGTAACACAGTCAAGTACATTTTTGTGATGGCCTCTCTCGTTTGCAAATTGTTGTGTGGTCTTGCGTTATCGTGCAAAAGAAAGACGTGTTCCAGTTTTCTTTCCGGTTGAACTCGCTTTATACGTCTCTGGAGTCTCTAGGGTAGCAATATATGCCTCTGAGTTGATTGTTTGTCCTTTCTTCATAATGTCAACCAGAATCACCCCTTTCATATCCCAGAAGATGGTGGCCATAACCTTTCCTGCAGAGGGAGCCATTTTGAACTTTTTCTTGCGTGGGAGTCTGCGTGATGCCAATCCATGGATTGGCGTTTTGTTTCAGGTTCAAAGTGGTGTACTCAAGTCTCATCCCCAGTCACAATTTGCGAAAGGAAGTCATCCCCTTCTGTCTCGTATCGAACCAACGACTCGGAAGCAATTTCTTTTCTTTGGGCTTTGTGATCTTCAGTCATTTGGCGAGAAACAAACCGTGAACACACTTTTTATGTATCCCAGTTGCTTAATTATCGTATTCATATTTTATTCACTAATTCCTAGCTCCAGTGATAGCTCCTTGTATGTGAGGCGCCGATTTGATCGAGTGATGCTGTTAGCACGTTACACAGTGTGAGATGTCACAGCCGATGCCGGACGATGCTGGCTCTCCCTCTCTCCGATGATCTCACACGTTTAGACCAGTGTCCAACTGTGCTTCGATCAACAACAGCATCTCCGTAAATGTTTTGTAGACGTTTGTGAATATTTCCAACTGTTTCCTTCTCTGCGGTTAAGAACTCGAAAACAGCTCTCTGTTTACGATGCACATCACTGTCAGACGCCATTTTCGAAACTGCGTTAACCATCGGTTTTATACAAGGGCGTTTAAAAGCGGTTTTATACAAGGAGGGGAGGTTCAAACTGGAAAAATCCGATTATGTGAAACGCAGAAAGTTCAAACTTACGGCCCAAAAGACATTTCAGCCCCATGGCCTATTATTTAGCTAAGAAAAACGGGTGTGGCAAAATATATTGAGTGCCCCTAATGTATATATAAAATTTCGTTTCACGTTTTGTTGCGAGGGAATCTCAATTTAATGTTAAATAATTACACTGGTATGCATATGAAATTTTTTTGTCTGCTGTGAGGGTTTTTTCAACTCATATTATATAATTCGACCATGCTGAATTCGAAAATGACATTGGTTTTCCTCAATCAGGTCAGGTTTTTTCTCTATTGGCCATTTATTATAAGTCCAATTTTATCCCCAAATTTATTGATTTTTTTAGCTTAAACACTGTAGATACGAGTAATATTATAAGAACACTCGTGAAAAATGAAAACATTGTGTGAATAAATACTTTTATTCATACAATGAATATGGAAAAAAGTTTATTGAGGAAGGAATGAAGTTTTTTGGCTTCCGTCTGTGTTTTTCTTCGGGCACGTCTCGCTTCAAACACCAGCAATAGTCCGCCAGCATATTGATATCCCAGTTTCCCTGTACCTCTCTTCCATTATTTTGATATCTTGGTGAAATCGTTCACCCTGTTCCTCACTATAATCCCCGCAATTTTCAGGAAAATAGTCCAAGTGGGACCACAAAAAGTGCATTTTTATGGACATGCGCGACCCATGAGCTTTGAAAGCTTCCATCAAGTTTTCGACAACGGACTCGTATTCTGGACTTCTACGCTTGCCAAGAAAATCAGTGACAACTGATTTGAATGCCTGCCAGGCATTCTTCTCAGTTGGAGTCATTGCGTTTTCGAACTGAGTATCCTTGATCAAAGTTCGAATTTGAGGACCATCAAAAACCCCAGCATTTAGTTTAGCATCAGATATATGAGGAAATTTACTCTCGAGATATCGGAATGCTGAACCCTCCTTATTCATTGATTTGATGAAATTTTTCATCAAGCCCAGCTTAATATGAAGTGGTGGAGCAAAATTTTTGTTGGTGGTACAAGGGGCACTGAAACGACATTATGCGACCCAGGTTCAAAATTCTCTCTGGATGCCCATTCACGCTGTGCATAGTGCTTCTCATCCGCTCGGCTATCCCATTTGCAGAGGAAACATGGGTATTTCGTGTATCCCCCTTGCATTCCCAATACAAATGCCACAATCTGAAAAAAAAAGAAAATATTTAAAGAATTTAGAGAATTTGTTCTTATCAGAATAAAAAAATCTATGCATTGGACTGTATCACTTCTGTGGGGAAGTTAAGTGTTCTTATACGCTCTCAAATAACCTTTGGAAAAACAACATAGTCAATAGCAATAGTTTACTTATGATATTAGTATTACCTTCAAATCCCCACAGATCCTCCAGTTATGTTGGTCGTATACTAGAGCATCCAGTAAAATTTTCATGTTATCGTAGCTCTCAGTAAGTTGTACGGAATGTGCTACAGGGACTGATGCAACCCTATTCCCAATGTTGAGAAGTACTGCTTTCAAACTTCGTTTAGACGAGTCTATAAAGCCTCCATTCTGATGCGTTATATGGCAGGCCCAAGGATTCGATTAGCCCCTCAACATTGCAGCAGTACACTAAGGAAGAGGTATTTTCGTGCACTGCAAAAAACTTGCGGAATTCTTCCTCTCGTTTCCTATACCAGGAGAATGTTGTTCCCGGAGCAGCAAGTTGTCCTCTCGAAGTCGTGAGCCCAAGATCTCGGCAGCTAATTTAGAAAGTCCTAAATACCTGGTAAGATCATTAAGTTTGGCCTGGTTGAGAGGCCTCGGCTCATATGAAGCGGTATTTTGAGGTATATACGACT
>JAJOZX010005737.1:177500-314363 GCA_023014485.1 Bathynomus jamesi
GCTCGTTTCTCCTTTCCTCTTGTGCCGACGCTCTTCTGAAAAAGCGTCTTTCTTTACAATATATATATATATATATATATGCCTATAAAATTAGGTCAATTGTAAAATGCTTTCTACTCCATAAATATTATTCTTCCCATTTGTTACATCAATTTTTTTTTTATTCAAGTCTCAAATTGTATTTAAAAAAAAAAAAAAAATTGCGAACGAAATTCATCGTTTTTTCTTATTATGACAAAGTACACATTTTCGATGTTGACAGTAAACATTTCGTAAGAAAAAAAAAAAAAACGAGTTATTTTTTAGAAGAAACGTGTTTACATATTCCTCGGTTAAAGTTTTTCAGTTTACGTAATATTTTTATTCTTTTGATTTTGTAAATAAAATTATGAATTTGTTTGCTGATTTGAAAGCCATAATTTTTTTTTGTTTGGATCCGAGTTTGTCTCCACCGCGTATCCTTTGGAAAAGTAAGGATGTTTTCATGTCCCCATACAAAATGTGTGTATATATATATATATATACTTAATTCAAACAGTTAATATATATATATATATTAGGGTTATGCGCCTCGGTGGTGTAGTGGTTAGCGTCGCTGACTACGAATCCATCGGCCCCGGGTTCGAGACCCGACGGCAGCCGGCGCGCAGCAAAACTCAGCTGTTCATCCTTCCACACAATAAAGAAGGTGGTTGGTAGATACATGGGTACCCTAGGTGGCCTAGTGGTTAAGACGCTGAGCTGCTGGTGGGGCGTGGTTCGGATTCCACGTTAAACTGTAGGTCTAAGGTGGAGTGAAAAGCTTGACCTTCGTCAGAATGAACAATTCGGGCGGAAGCTAACCAAAGGCGTGTTAATTTTAGTAAAGTCAACAATTCAAAAACTACTAATGCTCAAATGATGTCATATTATCTAGCAAACTTAGAAATATCTTTAGTGTTGTTTAAAAAGCCATTTACCTACTTATATTTGACCATAAAGATTTGAAATATAACCTAAATATGACTGTAGCATCATATATCAATGTGCCATTGATATGTGTGGTCAACTTTGGTTATTTTTGGTGTGCAGTATGGTTTCTAAGTTTCACATAGTCACAAATGCTGGAGTTTTGATTGTGAATGCGTGTGTTTTCCCTCCTTTTGACAATTTGATTACTTCGTAATGTAAATAGTGTGTAATTCAAATTATTCGAAATGTTATGTGTGACCCAAACTTTCTTTATATTTTGATATGATACTGTAGATATATGAAATTGTTATTACTTTGAATAATAAGTCTTGTACCTATAACAACACAACCTTTTATCTGAGCTTATAGGAAGATATTAAGAATTTCAATTAACTTAATTTTATGTAATCATAATCAGTAGGCCTATCCAAATTTCAATGACATTTCTTTTGGGATCAAATGTAGAATTCGGACCCAGCCTTCTTTAGTTAGCTTTATAAGGCTAACTAACGAAAATATCATGACCTAACCTAACCAATCGTTAAGGGCGTACAGTTAACCTAACGATTGGTTAGGTTAGGTTGTGATATTTTCGTTAGTTAGCCTTATAAAGCTAATTAAAGAAGGCTGGGGTCCGAATTCTACATTGATCCTTCTTTTGTTCACAGGTCCACAGAATGAGTCAGAAAGAAATCAGAACCAGAAGCAAATCAAGTTGTCACCTAAGTCATTTGGTGGGGACTTGGAGGGAACTTCCCCCTGCTGAGCTGCCCACAGCCAGAGATCTGCTGAGGTATGGTTGTTGAGGAGAGAGATGAGTGAGGAAGACAGGAGGAATTACCCAGTTAATGACTGATTAACAACGGCATTGTTCCAGGGCTACTGGCTCAGCGGAGAAAGGCCAACGCTCTATTCACAGGACCTGTAATCAACACTGAGGTCAGGGTCAGGGCTAAAGTGAAGGCACTGTGGGATGAGGCAGTGAAGGTGTCCATTGGCAATGTGAAGCTAGAGGTCAAAGATAGGTTCATGATGAAACTGGACAAATTGGTGGGACATCCTGACCTGTCACTGTGTGGAGCTGCAGTGAGCTTGGGTGCAACCCTGTCTGCAATAGTGAGGTTCACATTGACTGCAGCTGCAGGAGCGAGCAGAAGATACCAGTGCAGGAGCTTGCCTTCATTAAAGGTCAGAGAGGAAAGGTGGCAGTGTGGAGGCACACCAGATGGGTCTAGCTGATCACCCTGAGACCAGGAGACAGGAAGCAGTGCTGCAGAGACAGGAGCAGAGAAGGAAGGCAGAGGAGTCAGCCAAGAAAGAAGAGGAGTTGAGGGAGGAGTCACTGCTAGAGTTGGAGTTGGAGGAGACTGGAGATATACTGGAGGAGGCAGGAGAGAGAGGACGAAGACTTCATACCAGAGGCTGCAACAACTTCTTCCTTGCCTGTGGCTAAGAAGAAGAAATACAACACTGAAGATATCATCAACATAGCTCTGGCTAGCTTGAGACATCACACTGGGCTGAGAGAGACTGCAGAGATTGCACTGCTACTTGGATTGATGCTGGTCTTATCACAGAGTTTGACACAGCACTGGTGATTGACCACAACAAGGTGAAGAGGGCTCACGAGAGACTGACTAAGGAGCTGGTCAAGAAGTTGATGAAGAGATTAGGGAAAATGGCATCACTGTATCTTCTTTGATGGGAAAAGAGATGACACCAAAGTGATGATGGAATCTGAGGGCAGTGACAGGCATTAGTACACAGTGTGCAATGAACCAGGTGGGAAATATTTATGGCATTTTGTACCAGAGGAAGCTGCAGAGGAGAGAAGTCATGCTGAGGTCATTGCTGATCATCTGGTGAACTGGCTAGAGAGAGAGGAGCAGACCAGACCCTTTTGGCCATAGGAGGTGACAGTACTAATGTGAATACTGGCTGGGAGGGAGGAGTAATGCATTATGTGGAGGCCAAGCTTAGCAGGAAGTTGGTGTGGATTGTCTGTGACTTGCACACTGGGGAGCTGATTCTCAGACACCTGGTGACTGCACTGGATGGCAAGACATTGAGCAACAACAAGTGGTCTGGGCCCCTAGGGAAGATGTTAGACACTGCCACTGAGCTGGAGATCACCCAAACTTCACGAGGATCACTGTTGGTCCTCCTCTACCCCATCTCAGTCAGGAGGTAGTCAAGGACCTCAGCACAGACCAATCATATGGCTACAGAATCATCACTGCCATCAGATCGGGAGAGGTACCTCAGAGTCTAGCTCTCCTGGAGATTGGGCCAGTCTGTCACAGTAGGTGGGTCACCACGGCTCTAAGGTTCTGCAGAGTGTGGATTTCCAAACATGGGCCGAAGGGTAGGAACCTGAAGAATCTGAGGATAATTGTGGAATTCATAGTGGGAGTCTACATGCCAAACTGGTTCACCATCAAGTTAAATCAAGTTAAATCACTTCTTCAGAAGTCAGAAGAAGGAAGTGACAGGAATAGTGATGCCTACAGTGAAGAGATCAGCCTGGTATGACACTCTGAGGCTGTGCTCCAGGCCATGCTATGCAGTGAGATGGAGGAGGAGAGGAGGGAGGCAGTGAAGAGGATACTGGAAATCAGAGGTGAAGGAGATGAGGACACACAGGTAGGATACTGCAGTGTCAGACCCAGGAAGACTCCTGACATCAACCCAGATGCCACCAAACTCTCGGAGCTTATTGACTGGAACTCTGGCGTGACTGACCCTCCCCTGACCTGCTTCTTCACCATTGCTGCAATCAAGGAGTTTCTGGATAGACCAATGGAAGTTCCTGCATGGCCCTCACACACAGTCAGCAGAGAGGTGTGTAAGGATTACAACTGAAGCAACACAACATGTTTACTCACAAGAGAGGAGGGAGGCGTACATCAGTGGCCAAGTGGCCAGTAGGGAGCTCATGTCCAGGAACAAGAGCAAGGCAGACATGGCATCCTTGGCAAAGTTCAAGAAACCTATCTATATTTCTAAGTTTTAATATTGAAATACAATCAAAATGTCTTTAATTGTATGTAATGTATGTATGTAAAATGTAGTTATATACAATAAAAAAAATACTTGCAAAAATTGCTGATTTTTCATAAACTTCAACTTCAAATATAAGTAGCTAGGACTGGTCAAATCTGGATTTTACAGCCATATTTCGATTTAGCACAAAAAATGCATCATTTGGTCATTAGTAGTCTTTGAAAATCTAAAGATTTCACTTTGCTCCCTAAAATTGACACACTTTAATATACTGTATATACTGCGCCTCGGTGGTGTAGTGGTTAGTGTCGCTGACTACGAATCCATCGGCCTAGGGATCGAGGCCGGGTGACGGTAGGCGGCGTGCAATAAAACCCAGCTGTTCACCCTTCCACACAATAAAAAATATTGGTTGGTAGATAAATGGGTAGCCTAGTGGTTAAGACGCTGGACTGGTGGTGGAGAGTGGTTCGGATTCCAGGTTAAACTATAAGTCTAAACTGGAGTGACAAGCTTGACCTTCTTCAGAATGAACAATTCGGGCGGAAGTAAAACCAAGGTTAACCAAGGTGTGTATATATACCGTGTGTGTATATTATTGATTTGCATTGCTGATATGTTTCGAAAAATGCGTTTACAAATTAAAAGAAAATGAGAAAAACACGTACTTTGTCAGCTCATTGTGTTCCCCTAAAAAATCTAATACGTACCCCCTAGGAGTACATATATCTCCCGGTTGAAAATTCCTGGTCTAATTTAGCGGTTCTCAAACTGTGATGGGCAGGGTACTCCTTAGAGGTACATAAATATATTAAAAATTGAAACTCATTGAGCCATCATGAAATGAAAACGTAAATCAATTTACAGTTTGTAGCTTGGAGGAGTAAAAATACTTATGAAATAAAGTAGTGTGCAGGTCTGCCTTGAAAATATTTGAGGGTATGGTATTTTTTGGCTTGCTATAGGGGTTACAGAAAAATGTAGGGATAAGATTGTTTAACCTTCTTCGCAACATCTAAGGTCATATGATTGTGGAGACCTACAGTTTTACGTGCGAACTACGGGTCGATACATCATCTGGACGTATAGGACGGTCTCCCATCCAACTACTCTCTAGACCCAGTGTCGCTTAATTTCGCTGAACAACGGGAATGGCACAGAAGAAAATAATTTTGGGAGTTCCTTGTTTATATGAATTAACAGCTCCACAATTTCGAAAAACACAGTTTATTATTCTTTAGTATAACTGTGTTATATATGGTACAGTTCCATCAATAGATCTGATATCTTTCACATTATTTGGTTCTGCTCATCCATACAAGCAGCTAGAAGTGCAAATGTGTGCCAGAACAATATTTAAGTATTGTAATCTTTCTGTATAACTCGCGTTAACGGCTCTGCCATTTTAGATTATGTAATGCATTTTTGAAGAGATCTTATATTCGTGGGCACGTTGCACCACCGCTTCCCGTTGGAGCGGCGAGATTAAACGACAGTGGGTCTGTTCAGTAGTAGAATGGGAGGCCGTCCTCTGTGTTAAGATGATGTAGCGACCGATAGATAGTTCGATTGCGAGTTAAGTTATAGATTCCTTCCGTCATACGACCAAGTAATTATTCATATTATATCTGTGATATTCTGTGAGTGTACATTTCTGGAAAAAAGTTCGCCCAGAAACATAAAATTCCTAAAGTCCAAAAAATTACTAAGGTTTACTTAGTTTTCAAAATTTTATTACTGTCAACAAAACGAATATTAAAAAAAAGATAGACTACGTCAAATAGTAACTTTTTATGCTTTTTAGAAATTTTATGTTCCCAGGCAGACTTTTTTCCCAAAACTATACATGGTTCAGGAGTAAGTAATTACACGACCAAAGAATAACAAACGCGTAACAGCAAATAATATAACAAATAAAAATGAAAATACAAAATTCAAACTGAAAGAAGAACAGCAACATTCTTTCGGAACAGCAAAAATTTAAAAAAAAAAAGGTACCTACAATAAATTTACCCCAAAAATAAAAAAGCATTTTTCGCGCAAAACCCAATTTTTTTACAAAGAAATTATATCATTATTTTTATACAAAATTTTTTTACCTTAATTTTGTTTAAAAAAAAAAAAAAAAATCCAAATTAATTCCTGAATGTAAAATTTAATTAGAAATAAAAGTAACATTTTTTCTGGTGGTTTCCGGCTCGGTGCCATAGTGAATTTTAATGCTGGCACTCTACATTATAATTTCTAAACAGAAATTTAGAAAACAGAAAGTAGCGTTTTATTAGAATTAGAATTAATTTTTAATTTCCTTTTTTTTTAGAGAGGGGAACAATTTGAAAAAGACGTATATAATTTTATATAATATATATTAATTTATTAAAATGAGGGGAAGTAAATTGAACATATATATACTGTATATATATATATATATATATATATATATATATATAGAGAGAGAGAGAGAGAGAGAGAGAGAGAGAGAGAGAGAGAGTGTTCCGTCAGTTCCTTTATCCCTGGATCTTTTCCTACTAGAATAGGGTGAGGGTAAAGGAAAGGGGTAAAGATAAAAGTGGTAAAGGAGATAAGTGTAAAGGGAGTAAAAAAGCTTATGGGACATTATATATATATATATATATATATATATATATATAATATATACACATGCGGTATTAAACATCATTATCATCATGGCTCCAGGACAATTGCCCCCGGAGGACAATTGCCCACCTAGGACAATTGCCCCCGAGGACAATTTCCCCCTAGGACAATTTCCCCCTAGGACAATTGCCCCCTAGGACAATTCCCCCCTCCCCCCCACGAGGATAAATTAAATTAATATTGTTAAGAACATTTATTTTGAAAAATAATACAAAAACGTTGAATAGTTAAAATAGGCTAAAATTTATTTTAAAAACTTAAATTAAGAGCAATTCCTCGTAAAAAAGCTAAAATCTTTCTATTGTTATAATCTTTAACTAAACTGATTATACGATGGGAACAATCTTTGTACTTTTTTCGTGATCCTTCGTTTGGAATGCCTGCTAAACTCTGAGTAATACGAACCTCCTGAAGTGATTGTTCTCGTTGGATTATCGAAATGAATTTCCAGATATTCGGATGGCAACATCCAGTACTAGCCAAAAAACTCCTATGCCATCCCTCGACGGAGTTATTTGTTCTTGGAAGCTCTTCGTTTGCTCTGGTGTACATGCCCCATAGAGCCATATCAAACAAAGGTTCTCGTCGCCCTCGCCGCCGACAAGGTCGTCCAATATACGTGTCTTCAAAGTAGTCGAGGATTGGTTGGGTTTCCGGAGCCATTATTTCCATCAATTTTTCAAAAGCTTCTTCATTGTCAGTTGTTGGAACAAAGGCCAAAGCAGCGAGCATCCTCATGGTAAAAGAAAACTCTTTATCATCTTCATATGTCTGCTGCAGTCCGCAATTTTGTATCTTTCTATAAATGTTCTGGCTAAAATGAAATAAGCAGCCCTTTCCCTCAGTTTCTGGAAAGACAGCATGCAAGCTATTGATCGTAGATTTCTCAAAATCTACCATTATGCTGACTGGGGATAATTCTTCATTTAAATTCTTCAACTCTTGCAAAAAAGTTGTATATGTCGCTTGACTTTTATCAGGAAGGAGAGCATAAATCAAGGGTATCGTACGACTATCCTGCAAAGCATGAATTGTATAAAGCTGAGCAAAAATCTGAGGAACTGTTTTGAACGTTCCGTCGAGAAACCAATGAAAAGAAGAAGAAAGAATTTCCAAATTTTTCTGCGTGCCAAAAATCAAAATTCTTTTATCTGAGTTGCCTGAGTCGTAAAGCAGAAAATTTTGACCATCTTGCGTTGTTTTATACCTATCTTCTAAAACCAATTCTTGTGCATTTAAAGGCAAAGGGGGGGGGGGGAAACATTAGCTCGTTGCCTTTGGCGTCTAATGTTACGGCGCAAGGGATGAAGAGGTGGCAATTTTGTGGCTGCTTCCTCACTTAAACCTATAACTGCACTTGCTATTATTTGCTGAGAAGTTTCTTGGGAGCCTTCAGCACGCACTTTTATTTGCTCAACAGTTTTAGCAACCTCATACTTTGTAGCATCGGATGCATGGGTATGAGCATGAAGTCGGCCAACAATTTCATTTTCAAAAACTTTGACTTTAGCTTTGCATGCTGCTTTATATCTACGATGCTCGCACTCATATGAAATAACGCCGTTAACTAAATCCTTTTGTTTAACATAAATATAATCTTCAAACACTAATTTGTCACGTCCTTTCTCACTCTTAATAAACTGCATGTTTGTAATGGGCTTGCGGACACAAGAAAATTGAGATAATTATGCTGGAGGAACTTTCGTTAAATAGCGTTTGACAACTTAAACCTTTTATTTACTATATATAATTTTTTCATTAAATAGTAGTTGGTTGGGTAGTTGGTTGGGTAGTTGGTTGGGTAGTTGGTTGGGTAGTTGGTTGGGTAGTTAGTTGGGTAGTTAGTTGGGTAGTTAGTTGGGTAGTTGTCAAGTTAAACCTTTTATTTGATCCTGAAAAGTTTTACCCATTTTACAACTACTCGGGGGGCAATTGTCCTAGGGGGTCAATTTTTCTGGGGGGAAATTGTCCTCGGGGGCAATTGTCCTCGGGGGCAATTGTCCTAGGGGGGCAATTGTCCTCCAGGGGCAATTGTCCTGATACGATCATCATCCATATAATAATTCCATATGAATATTATCCATATAATCGAGTATAATTCTTATTTTTATTATGGATGCAGTATACCCTTGTACTGTATTTCTTTTTATCATTATGTAACGTCATCATTATCATTATCATTAATGACTATACTTATACAGGGAGATAAACTTAAAAGTGGACCCTGCAAAATATATAACAAAATTTGCGGTACACACTTTTAAATTGATTATCCTGCGCTTAAATTCTTCTTTTTATCTCTTCCCTTTATGTACATAAATGTGTACATAACATACATAATAAATTATATATAACAGTGTGTACATAATTATGTCTTAAATTCAGCTTTAATGAAGTGAATGAAATTGGAACAATATTTTCCTATTCGTTAATAAATTGAAGAAAAAGCAAACCTTTTTTCCAAGAGTAAAAAATGTCTTCGTCTTCTTCTTCTTCAGAAGTTCCAAAAACACCTTCAAAGGAAGTTTTCTCACCTGTAGAGAAAGAAAAAGAAGGTATTTAAGGATATTGCTGCAATTTCGTTTAAAAAGAAATGTTGAGAAATGGCTGACTTTTTTTTTTTTAGTTATTATATTGATAATGATAATGATTTACAGATTTACAGAAGCTAAGGCTAACAAAGACCCTAAGATCCACTCTAAGGTTAGCCCGAGAGAAAGGAAAGAGGAGGGGGTTAAAAGAGGAGAATAAGGGGTTAAGTAAGTAGCAAATTCGTGGGTTAACAATTATTCAGAAAAAGAGAAAGAAAGACTCCCCCATCATCATCCACCGGCCACTGCCGACAAGTCGGAAAAATAGTCGAAGAGAATAGGAGAGGAGTGAAAGATGAAAAGAAGTAAAATAAGAACGCTTACAAACCATGCAAACACAGTCTTAACGCACTGTCATACCATGCAAACTACAGACAGTACAGATGGGTAATGATGATAATGGTAATGATAATAATAATGGTAATGATAATGATAATGGTAATGATAATAATAATGGTAATGATAATGGTAATAATAAGGATAATGGTAATGATAATGATAATGGTAATAATAAGGATAATGTAATGATAATAATAATGGTATTGATAATGATAATGGTAATGATAATGATAATGGTAATGATAATAATAATGGTAATGATAATGATAATGGTAATAATAAGGATAATGGTAATGATAATGGTAATAATAAGGATAATGGTAATGATAATAATAATGGTATTGATAATAATAATGGTATTGATAATAATAATGGTAATGATAATAATAATAATAATGGTAATGATAATGACAATGGTAATAATAAGGATAATGGTAATGATAATGATAAACTTTATTGGCAGGAAACAAATCCCATATAAAAAGGTAGTACAATATTCATCAATGTAATAAACGATACAATTAAACAATAAATTTAAAGAGTATAAAAAAGGACTACGGTAATAAAGAAATAACAATAATACACGTAATGAAGCGAGTCGTAAATACAATTAATATAACTAATAATAAAAAAAAAAAAAAAAAAAATAAAAATAAAAATTACATGTAATGAAAAAGCCAGTGTAGGTGTTAAGTGGAGCTATAGGCAAACACTTTCATATCAAGAAGTCCATAAAGAAGACATAAATTAGGACTGATATATAGCTTGGATAACTGAAATGTCTGAGTTTTGACTTCTTCACCTAAGACTGTATTTAACACGTCTTTTTACCTCAGGGTCTCGGTTAGTGGTTAGCGAACATTTGAGAAGCTGAGTATCTTGGCGGTAACTTATGTAGCAGTCTAGGTGACCTACTATAAAGCAAATTTAAGGTTCTGCAAGAGCCTTTTTTATAATTAGCCACAGTTGTTGTCCATACATATTCGTGCAGAAAGTACGAAAAAGAGAGTCTTTAGCTTCACTTGTATAGAATCTGAAGTTCCTTATAATCGTGTTTCCTACAGCATAGTAACTGCGATATTTTTTCTTATGTTTGAGCGTCACTCAAGGAGCTGGTGATAAGTTAACCCAGGTACTTAAATTCTTGTACTTCAGCTATTATTTCGCCTTTCATTTTAAAAATAATATTAGTCGTTTAGTTTGAGCTTTTAGGATGAAATTTCATAACCTTAGTTTAAGTCACATTAAAATTAATATCATGTTTCTGCGAATATAATTCGCAAATTTTTTATAAGATGATCCAGACCTTTAACCAAAGAGTCTATTATCACCATATCATCAGCATAGACCAAGTTATTTATCCTTCATGTTATCTATACAACATCCCACTCTTGCCTCATTAAGAGAAGTATATAATTGCTCCATCAATATACACATTAAACAGCAAAGGAGAGAGCAAGGAGCCTTGTCTAACTCCGCATGAGGAATCAAAACATTAAGACAATACATTACCACATCTAACCATAAAAGTTTGGTGAGTGCACCAAATTTTCAATATATTTAAAACATACAGTGGAACACTCCTGTCTTCTAATTTTGTAAGTAGAATATGGTAATTCACTTTATCATAAGCTTTGCTTATATATATATATATATATATATATATATATATAAACTATAGATAGATAAATCGCTATCATTATATTTAAATACAATCTCCTTCAAAACATAAATGCACAGGTCAGTTAAATGGGACCTTTTAAAATCAAACTGATTAGGAGACACCGATAATTAATCTTTAAGTCGACATAGCAAAGTTTCTCAAATAGTTTTGAGAAGCAGAAAATAACAGAAATAGGCATGTAGCTATCGCTGGATAGAATGTGCCCTTATTTATTTTGACAAGGGGTGTGATATATACCCTCATAAACTCTACAAGAATATAACTGTGAGTAAGCATGTCTCCGAACATAATGAAATATGAAATTCATCACTTCATTAGCATAATTTCAATGTTCATTCGATAGGACATCTACACCTGGAGAAGAACCCGTCTTTAGCTCTTCAAACAGATTCTTATAACCCATTAATGCCGAGATGTCTTCCCTGAGAGACTGAATAAAATCGTCTGTCGTTAGCCAGAACAAAATCAGTATAGTAACGCTCGGACACTAATGAATTAAGATTCACTCTCCACACACTGTTAAGGATGTTTGAGTAGTGCGTTCTCCCTAACTTAGCTATTTCTTCCTCAGTTGTTGATGGGATGGCATTCTTGGCACTCATTTTCTTCCTGACAAATTTCCAAAAATTTTTAGTATCATTATTTAAGTTAGCCTCACAAGTTCTTACTGCTTGAGTGGAATATTCTTCCTGTTTACATCGTCTTATGGCTGCTTAATAATGAGCCCTACTTCCACTCATATTCATGTAAGTTGGCCCTATTCTCGGTCGACCAAAGAGATATCATATATCGTAAACATCTTTTGATTCCTTTTTCAGGCGAGCAATAAAATCATTCCATCTAGAAATAATTTTAGTATGGCATTTCGTACAATTTAATCCAATGTCTTCCTGATCTCCTTAATATGGATTTTATATCATTATAATATACAAAGGAATACAAAGGACACCAAACAGCAACAGACCAGCTGGTCCCTACGAGGTTGTCTGTTTAAGGAGGAAGGTTAAAAGCTGGCAGAAAATTTGAAGACAAGTGAAAATTTTAAAGCAAAACAAAGAAAGGAGGTTGAAAAGAAAGAAAGAAATTTAAAAATAAAGCGAAAATTTTAAAGCAAAACAAAGAAGGGAGGTTGAAAAAAAAAAAGAAAATTTGTAGATAAGCGAAATTTTTAAAGCAAAGAGGAGGAAATCTGACTGAAAATTCTATAATACTTTTATACGCTAGCAAATGCTTCTAACTGGGGTTTTAAGGCAAAATAAGCAGCGAGTCTCTTTTTAACTCTCGTCAGGAACCTTCAGTTTACTTACGTTGTTGGACTCATGGGATCTATTTGAACCCAGGCCTAAAATCTTACAAAATAGTGCTGTAAAATGTATGTAATGAAACAATCACGTGAATGAAACATTGTATTTGATATTTAAGAACTTTTAACGAATAATATCATCTCTTTCGGTATTTTGATCCCATAGTTCCAAATGAGGGTTAAAGGACTCGACAGAATTATTTTGGACTAAGCTGGCTGGCAATCCATTCAACAAATTAACTATACGATTGAAGAAATGCTTAGCTTCATTCGAATTAAAATGTTTATCCACTAATTTGAGACCATTACCGCGAGTTCTATCTGCATTTCTGAAGGTGAAATATTTTTCGGCGTCGACGTTGTCAAAACTTTTAATCATTTTAAACACTTGGATTAAATCTCGAATTCGCTTTTCTACAAGTGAGAATAAATTAAACGTTTCTAAACGGGTAGTGTATAATTTGTTTCTAAGTTCGGGAATCATCTTTGCAGCACGTCGCTGCACTCTCTCCATTGTACCTATGCCCTGCCGTAAATATGGGGACCAAAACTGAACGCCGTATTCCAGGTAGGGGTGTACTAAGGATTATAATATGATGGTAGCTTTTTTTTCCATCTTAAATTCAAAAGATCTTCCAATAAATCCTAAGATTCTATTTGCTTCTGTAACGTTTCGATACGTTGCTTACTCAGTTTAAGCGTGTCGGCAACAATAATACCTAAATCTTTCTCTTCCGTAACACTCGTTAGTGTTCTTTCGCCCATAGAATACTTTTCTTTAATATTGTTTCTACTGATAAGCAACGTTTTATATTTATCTGCATTAAAGTTCATTTGCCAAATTTCTGTTCACTCGAGTAACTTATTAATATCTTCTGAATCTGCAAACGTTCTGCCGCTGATTTTGTTAATTCCTCTGTCGATGTCTTTATAAACGAATGTACTGTGAAGATCAATAGCCTATTAGGCATAATTAAAATCACATCCCCTATAGGCAAGGTTGGCAAAAACCCGGATTTAGTGGGAAAAACCACCTGGGTTTTTCGGGTTTTATCGGGCTTTTTCATATTTCACTGCCCAAAATAGCATAAGAATAGAGCTAAATAACTGAGAGCAACAAAAAATAAACTATTTACCACGGGTTGTATTTTCATTGGACAGTTTGGTATATGTTTTGCTTGAATAAAATGCTTAAATAAATAATTAATGTTTGTAATATCTTAGTCAAGTTGTGTGGATGTGGGATCTTTTATTGATATGTATTTCATATTTCAGTATATTTTAGTATTTCAGTAATGAGTGCTATGCAAGAATTAATGTATTACATTATTTTATTAGTGACTCATTGATTTATTACGTAAAAAAACAGTTGCGTGGGTTTTATGTTTTTCAGGGGGTTTTTCTGAAAAAACCCACCGGGGACAACTGGGTCGGGTTCAATCGGACTAGGGTTGCCAGACGTCCCGCATTTGATCCAAAAATCACTTTGTATTTGATCCAAAAATCCTTTTGTATTCAAAATGTCCCGCAAAAAATATTTTTTAAGCAAATTTCTTCGGGACGAATTGATTTAGAATTTTCGAGAATTATGTAGGATCCTGTAGAAGTCTGTAAAGTAATGTTGAATGTTCTAGAACATCCTAGAAATTACATAATGCTTATAAAATGTTGTGTTTGGCCACGAGTTGGCAGTTTGTCCGCTGTAGTTATATTGTAAGCTTTGAATTAGTGTGAATCCTGCGATTGCTTGACCATACAACTTGAGATTGTGTAATTCAAATAAAATCTGTATGTCTACTTTTTATAAGAAATCGTTCAGGTGTAAATTGCTGCATTTGCGTGAAAGTTTTTGCGTGAAAAAGGAACATACACACACACACACACACACACACACACACACACACACTTGATTTTATTTATAGGATTTAGAATATTTTTTTTAATTAATTATTTACAATCATGACTTTTTAAGGAATTTCAGTTATACTTGAAGTCAGAAGATGGAGCTAAAATTTTGAAGAAGATTAAAAGTTCATAAAAATATTGACATATGTCATAATATAATTAGTAAAGCGATATACTGTATACTACAATATTTAATATGCTATGATAATTTCAATATTATTTACGATATTTCAATATTATGTAAGGGGTCCCAAAAACCTTAGCCCCCCCATTTGCAGCTTACATGTTTACTTATATCGAAATAGTTTTGTGATTATAAAAATATATAAAATTCTTTATTTATTGCAGGAATTAAAATTACTCTAGCTGATAAAGTGATAATATAATGGCTTCTCAATTAATTGGTGATTCGGAGAGGCAACGTGTGATAGATCGCATACGAGCAATAACATTTCGGGAAGCTCGTGATGCTGGAGCCACCTTTATAACACGTTCATGGGTTGCCAAAAAGTTGCGAAGAAGTGAGGACTTCGTCAAAAGAAATTGGAATAAAACTTTGGATGAATGTGAAATGGATACAACCAAATCTGGGCGCCCAAATTTGCCACTCTCTCAGGAAACAAAGGACATCATTGAAAGCGGTACGCGTAAGCGGAAAAACAGCTGTGCTAAACTTTCTAGAGAAATCGAAGTGTTGAGAGGAAAGATAGTTAGTGGTGAGATCATTCGACTGTACCGTCATAGGCAAGGTTTAAAGCCTTGGCATGAACTTCCAAAGCCAAGAAAAACTCAACTTAACATCGATGACAGAATGTGGTTTGCCCATTATCTTGAAGATTGGGATGTAGATGATTTCATGCATTTAGCTGTCTTCGATGAACATTATCGCGAATTATTAAAAAGTCCAGACTGTGTTGGTGTGTTTGTTTTGTTCACTGCAGAGAAGCTCATGTGGGTGCAGAAGCCAAATGGTCAGAGTTGGGATGGACAGTATTTTCGTGATATTATTCTATACCAGCATGTCATTCCTTTTCTAAGAAACCCAAACAATGTTATGGATGTCGATCAGGTCACACTTCTGCACGATAAGGCCCCCTGCTTTAAGACATTAGCCACTCAACAGTTGTTGCGGAACCATGAGATCGATTTCTTTGGAAATTAAGAATGGCCAGGAAATTCTCCTGACCTAAACGTCTGTGAACACATTGGATCAGTTATAAAGGACAAGGTTGAATGTCTCTTGTTTCAAGAACCTGCAGCAAATCGATTTTCGAAGGATACAATGACGCAACACATTGAAACTGTTTTAGCAAATTTGCGTAACAATCAAGATCTATTCAAGTCACTTTTGGCAAGCTACCCAAAGCGAATTCAGGCTGTCTTGGAAGCCAATGGCGGGAACACCAAGTTTTAATTGTTTCTCATTAAATGTAGGATTAAATTCTCTTTTGTAAGGTATGTTTAGTTTTACTGTAACTCTAATGGTTTAGGCCATGGGCGGGGGGGCTAAGGTTTATTGGAGCCCCGTATAATAACTTCACTATTATTGACAATGTTTAATTGTTAAGTATTATTTTAATAAAATTTTTCTAATTTTGTTTGTTGTAACCGTTGAAGAAATCGTTTCAATTTGAAAAAAATTTGGTCTTTAAAAAAAAACCAAAAATTTGTTTTTGTCCTGTATGGACATTTGACAAATCTGGCAATCCTAAATCGAGCTAACCCTGCCTATAGGACGTAGCCTATACGTTTTTGGGCCTAATTTAATTACGAGTCCCCGCTAATTACACTTCTCCAATTAGGTGCTTTTTCATAATAACCACCCTTTGTTTACATCCGCTAAGCCAATTTTCGATCCATTTAGGAACATTACTATCAATTCCACGAGACTAAAGTTCAGCTAATATTCTTCTATGTGACACTTCATTGAACGCTTTTTAAAGATCAAAATATATATAACATCTACCCTTTTACTCTCGTCATATACAGGGGTTGGACAAAATAATATGAACACCTTGATAAATGGCGGTTTTTATTCTTAATATGGAGTTGGTCCTCCTTTAGCGGCAATAACAACTGCAATGCGTCTGGGAATTGATTCATACAGCTTTTGGACAGTGGTTAGAGGAATCCAGAGCCATTCTTCGAGCAAACCCTGCTCCAGTTCCTCCAAAGACGCCGGCGGTGGGAATCGGCTTCTGACCTGCTGCTCCAACTGACACCACAGATGCTCGATAATGTTAAGATCCGGGGATTGTGGAGGCCAATCCAAGCGTTCTACTTCACTAACATGCTCTTCAAACCAGTTTTTAACGACCCCAGCGGTGTGGATTGGTGCATTATCATCCTGGAAGACGGCGCCGCCGTTGGGAAAACAGCGTTTGGACCATGGGATGGACCTGGTCAGCCAATATTGACAGATAGACCTGGGCGTTAACCCTACCATGCAGTACTACAGCTGGGCCAAGGTATTCCACGATATTGCTGCCCAAACCATCACAGATCCGCCTCCATGCTTAACGGTTGGAGTCAGGCAGTCGGGGTCATAAGCATCTTTAGGCTGTCTCCAGACGTAAACTCGACCAGAACGTGGAAATAGCGTAAAGGAGGATTCGTCGGAGTAGACTACATTCTTCCACCGGTCCATTGACCAATTCTTATGGTCATTACATCATTTTCTGCGCCGCTCAATGTTGATGTGCGAAAGGAAGGTTTGGCAATTGCAGCCCTCCCATGGTATCCAGCTCCATGGAGCTCGCGACGTACAGTTCTGGTCGATACCGGGCTTGCAAGATGCTGGTTAAGCTCTGCAGTCACTTTTGGAGCTGTGGTCTTATGGTTCTTTGTCACAATGCGCTTTAGCACCCGGCGGTCTCGATCACACAGCTTCTTCTTGCGTTCACTATTGCATTTGTCGGTGCTTGTCTTTCCATGGTTTTGGTATGCAGACATGACCATAGAGACAGTTCCTCTGGATACATTGAACATCTGAGCGGTTTTCGTCACCGATGCACCAGCCATCCGCGCTCCGACAATTTGCCCTCTTTGGAAGTCTGACAGGTCTTTCATAACTGCTAATTCATAATTCACTCAGATCTGTAAAAACAACGTGAGGGTTATAACATGACGTATACACTCTCTGTTACGCATTTAAATAGATTTGCCAGTCATTTGACCGTTTACTTTGTGTCTGAGCAGTCCGTAAAGATAACCGGTGAAATCGGCGGGTGTTCATATTATTTTGTCTAACCCCTGTATATTTACACTATCATTAAAAACGTCGAACAGATTGGTTAGACAAGAACGATACTCAAGTAGTACTAGACGTTTGGTTTTATATTGAAACGTCAACTCGACATCTCATTCTGAACGTAGCTTCTGAATTCAATAATAGCTTTTTTAAACTGCTTAATAGATATTTCAAATATTTGAAAACTGTGTTTAAATGTTTCACATATACAAACGTGTAGAAATTAAACATTTCATTTGTAGAACAAGTTAGGGATCACCTGAAGATCAGGGACCCCAGCCTTCGTTAGTTAGCCTTATAAGTAGGCTGACCATACGTACCGTTTTGAACGGGACAGTACCGTTTGTTTTATATTTCCTGGCCGTCCCGTCGTTTTAATAAAAATGTCAATTTTGTCCCGGTTTATGTACTTACTTTTTCATGAATACAGAATATTACATAACCCCGTCCCTTTTTTGCCATCCCAATGTCCCGTTTTTGTCTCAAGGAAATATGGTCAGCCTACTTATAAGGCTAACTAACGAAAATATCACGACTTAACCTAACCAATCGTCAAGGGCGTACAGTTGACCTAACGATTGGTTAGGTTAAGTCGTGATATTTTCGTTAGTTGGTCTTATAAGGCTAACTAAAGAAGGACAATGGGATGTCTAACGAAACGTCTACAGGGTGTCCATAAAGTCACGCATCATAGGAAAATACATTTATTTTGTTTATTTATTTATTTTGTTTTATTTATTTGTTTGAAATGATTCTCACCAATCTCAAAACATGTTTGTAAACGAAAAAGCAGGTTTCTTTGAATGTTCCTCAACATATTTGGCGTGATGGAGACATAAATAAATAGACATTGCTTATGTTCCTATGATGCGTGACTTTATGGACACCCTGTACTTATTTAGAGTGGACTGCATCAAAAGCCGTGCTGAGAATCATTAATTATTCATTTCGAAGTAATTAACTATTTTGTCCCGAATGATCGTCTTCATAAGCTCCTCAACTACAGAAGTCAGACTACTGGGACGATAATTTCCAGGAAGTGATTTGATTGGCGTAATGCTTACAAGCTTCGGATCAAATGTAGAATTCGGACCCCAGTCTTCTTTAGTTAGCTTTATAAGGCTAACTAACGAAATATCATGACTTAACCTAACCAATCGTCAAGGGCGTACAGTTAACCTAACGATTGGTTAGATTAGGTCGTGATATTTTCGTTAGTTAGCCTTATATAGTTAACTAAAGAAGGCTGGGGTCCGAATTCTACATTTGATCCCAAGCTTCCAATCGAACGGAACTTCTCCATCCTGTAAATTATTATTATTATTATTATTATTATTATTAAATATATATGTAAGAGGAGAGACTAGGCTACTGCGTAATTCATTTCTTTTAAGTACCTTAGGGTGGAGCTTGTTCGGACCTGGAGTTTTATTAGGATTAATTTTACCTAGCATTAATTTTATTTTCATTAAAGGTAAAATCGCGAAGCTTTATATGATCATTATGATCATGATTGCGGGACCGGGAATAGCGTTTATATTTTCGTTCGTGAAAACGGAATAGAAGAATTTATTTCAAACTTCCGTCATTTGTAAGTCATCGTAAATTTGTTCGTTGTTTTTGCTTATGAGTGGACGAATAGTCTGCGAAGCTACTTTTTATTCCGAACATAATTATATAGAATTTCTTTTGATTTCATTTCATTTGGTTCACTATATACAGGGTGATTCAAAAGTCAGGTTACATAGGGAAATACTGTATTATGTAATGATACAGGAGAATAGTCACATCACATGTTCGATACGTCCGCTGCGACGTCTCTGTAGCTCAACGAGCCAGCTAGGAATATCACATCAATACGCTCATCCTTCGATAACATCTCATAACTCATTTACCTGCAAAGAAACAGAAAAGCCCTATGTAACCTGACTTTTGAATCACCCTGTATATAGCTAGCTCGTAGTTGCGTTTACTTTTTCTAATAAGTTTTTTGCTTCGCTTCTCAATAGCTTGTCAACATTTTCATCGACCAAATTATTTGTTTCTTTAAATTTAAAGTACACGTTCCTTTTTAACGTTAAACTACTTTTAATTTCAGCATTCCACCATTTAGGTTTAACAGACTTCGGCAATCTCTTTTTACGTAACGGAATATTACTCGATTCTAAATGTTTAAAATAATTATAGAAAGAAGTCCGTGTGCCATTGATATCATCGTACGATAGAGCCTCATCTCAATTATGAGTCGAAAGTTTCAGTTTCATGTTACGAAATTTAACTCTTTTAAAATCAAAAATATATTCCAAACTATCCGAATTATGAACATTAATTTTAATTTCAAATGTTATTTGCTTGTGATCACTGGCGCAGAAATAGTCTCCTAGAGAGATATTATCAATTAAGTCTAGGTCTGTACTTAACACTAAATCTAGAAAATTGAGATCTCTTATGGGTTCCTTGACCATTTGAAAATGTGAACTTTCGAGCAAACTTTCGTAAAATCGACGACCAGAATTAGACTGCAAAGTACCACCCCTACTCTCTGCGAGGCAAATTAAGATCTCCCACAATTCTCGCATCACGTTCACTACTTACATAAAAATTAAGTTCCTGAACTCGACTGTCACTATCGACAGTCTGAAATGGAGGCCTATATACTAAACCTATAATTAATTTTTTTCGTGAGTTGTCTTCAGTTTTAACAAACGTCGTATTTATATTGTCAATTGCTGCAAATTTTTTAATTACAAGTTTTAAGTGTGACTGAACGTATAGTACAGTACCACCTCCCCTTCTTTGTATTCTATCATTGTTAAATATCTCATAACCAGGAATATGATCTTTGGTTAATTTGCAGTTTAGCACCCAACTGGTGACCCCCTTTTTTGGGGGGGGGTTTCTAATGCAGTTTTGTCTCCTCTTTCCAAATACAGAATCCAAATTTGTCGCAAATAAAAATTTTGCACCCGGCAGCGTTGTTGCATTAGTTTTTAGGATCGACTGTGTTGCGAGCATCAGTGCCCAGTGCCATATTAATCGCCAAACTCTATAATCCATAAAAGAGAAGGTTTTAACATTGATAGGTCATATTAGATTAGGTTAGGTTAGGTTAGGTAAACTTTAAATAGCTGTAACTTTTTTATTATTTACTAGTACAGTTCCCGCCGCTTCGCTGACGGTTAGACAGGCTAAACTACAAAAAAAGAACCCGGCCGTGAAAATTTTGAGCTTCACATTGTGTCAACATTTCTGAATCTGGTATCTCCCAAAACCTCCTCACCCCCATTCATACAACTTGGGGCTAACCCCCTCCCCCATTACCCCCACCCCTCCCCATTACCCCACCCATCCCCGATTACCCCCACCCTCCCCCCATTGCTAAACTACAGAAAAGAACACAGTCATGAAAATCTTGAGCTTCACATTTCCGCCCGTAATACAATTTCTGAATTTTTTTTACAATTTCTGAATTTTTTTCTCACAATTTCTGAAAGTGTGACGGACAGACAGACGGACAGACAGACGGACAGACGGACAGCTCTCTTATTATAGTATAGATTTGCGACAAATTTGTATTCCGTATTTGGAAAGAGGAAACAAAACTGCACTAGAACACCTCCCCCTAAAACAAAAATGGGTCACCAGTTGGGTGCTAAACTGCAATTTTACCTGATCTTCTCCCAGAAAATCTCTACTCTCTGTATTTAACTAGTATTCAGTACTTGCTACAAGCTCAAATTTTTGGCCAAGGACAATACTTAATAGTTCATCAAATTTAAAACTTAAACTTCAAGCGTTAACATAAATTACATTTTATAAAAATTTAAAGTAAGAATCATTTGAACAGAAATTACTACAGTCAAGATGCAATAATTCAAAATTATTAAAAAGGTACTCTCTTCTATCTTTATATTCTATTTTTTGCTGCATATTAACTTTAGTTCAATGTTGTCTGATAAGTTATTATTGCTTCGTGTATTACTTAAGTTGGCACAGTTAATTACTAGTTCAGTGGTCTACGATCTGAGAGAAGGAAAATCATGCAAAATATGAACATTGACAATACGTTCTTTTAAGTTATTACTAGTGAGACAGTGATCACTCCATCTAGTGCCACTATTCATACTGCTGACACGTAAAATTCCTGTTATTTATACCTAGTAATTCCATATAACTTATACGTAATTAGCGGACTGGCACATGTTACCTTACACAGTTCTACAGAAAAATTCTGATTTCACTTCGGCATTAAATTACATCAGTATTGATAGAATGTTCACAAAATAAAGTTTTACAAAGTGACTGAGAAGTCACTGTGCAATATACACACTCTCTCTCTCTCTCTCTCTCTCTCTCTATATATATATATATATATATATATATATATATATATATCAAAGCTATTGACTTCTCAGTAGCCCACCACAATCCGCAATTAGAAACCATAGTAATGAAAACAACCATCTCCTTCACAAAACTCAGTTTGAAATTCTAACTAGATCCAATAACCTCACAGAACTCCGAATTTTAGAATCTTTGTACATCTATAGAAACAAACCCTCCATTAACAATAATAGTTCATCTTACAAATTACAGCTCTTTTAACTAACCAACCGATTTTCATAGACATATTATACCTTCTGATTTACTGATCATACAGTTTTCTCTTGGGTTTTGTCAAGTATGGAGGTTGATGTAAACATTGTGTATTTACCTGTTGAGGTAATTTAATTTAATTTTAATGATTTTAATTTTTTGTAGTGATGTAATTTTAATGATTTTAATTTTGTATTGATGCAATTTCCATTATTTTTATTTTAAGGTTTTAATTTTAATGGTTTTAAAATTGTATTGATGTAATTTTCATTTTTTTTTTGTTTTAAGGTTTTAAGACTTAATTCACTGATGATGACAAAAGATTTGTCGAAACGTCTGCAGTACAAAAAATAAATGAAAATGTTTGCCGTTGTGTTGGTCCTCCTCGTGTGCAGAAACGTTCCTTAATACTTATGTCGTTTCTATTCATTTATATACTGCGCGGTCATTGCAGTTATTTGCATATATATATATATATATATATATATACTGTATACCGTATATACTTTATTTATGATGCAAACCCACAGCAAGAAGTGAAAAGCAATTCCAAGGTCTTTCGTTTATTTATAGCAATACACCTCGTTAGGGAATAAAGGTAGAAGGCAAAACCAAAATATATCATATATACTATATATTCGAGTATATATCTCTATACAGCGTGAACAAAATAGTTATGAGGGATTAGCAGAAAATCCCTCCTAAGTATTTTGTTTAAGCTGTATATATGTATATACACACATACACACACACACACACACGTGTCCTAAAATGAATATACCAAAAACAAATGATAATTATATATTTATTAATTTTGTTCAGATAGAAAAATCGGAATTGTATTACATATATTCTGAATTGTTATAAGATTTACTTAATTTAGTTAATAAATTTATACATGTCTTCCATCATTAGCTATAATTAATCTTATTTTGAGTTCAAATTCTGAAAACACATTTTCCAACACAGTTTCAAGGGTGGACATGACAGCATCACGGATACGATGTTTTCGCTCCTGAAGATCCCTTGGTTTGTTATGGTAGACCTTGGTTTTCAAAACGCCCCAAAGATAAAGTAGAAGTCCAAAAGGGATAAATAGGTCCTCCCCTACCAATCTAACACCCTGGAAATGTTTCGCTCAAAAATGTTCAAACGTTTCGAGCAAAATGTGGTGGTGCTCCATCTTGTTGGAAGGTTGTTCTTTGTAACAAGTGGAGAGAGTTCCTTGCATCTATGGAATAAAAAATTCCTCTAGCGTCTTTAGGTAAAAACCACCAGTTACAATTCGTTCGTCAAAAAAATAGGGTTCACTGATGCTCAAACGTGATAAACCACACCAGATATTTACTTTACGGGAATCCCTCTCATGTTCATAGATTTCAGGTTTGTTGTGTTCATCCCAAATCCTACAGTTATGGCTGTTTACTTTGCCTGAAATATAGAATGTAGCCTCGTCACTAAAATGAGATTTGGTAAAACGTTTTCATCCAATTCAATCCTTTTAATTAAATCACTGCATGTGTTTATTCTGGTTTCATAATCTTCCTCTAAAAGTTAGTGGAGCACCCGCACTTTGTAAGCTTTAGAACGCCATTCTTTATAAAAGATTTTATGGACAGAGGAGCTCAGTATGTTCAACTCAGCTTCTCCCCTCCTAAGTGACTTGTAAGGGTTTCTGACAAATGCAATGCTTCACGTACTGCATTCATTATTTCAACAGATTTGATCGGCTTTCGAGGGGAGGGGTTTTCTTTCATTGCAGCTCCACTTTCCAAATAATATTTGTTTTTGTATATTCATTTTGGGACACTTTATTTATATATATATATTATATATATATATATATATATATATATATATATATATATTGTTACTGCAAAGAAACAAGATTCAAATAAATATAATTTCTCTTGCGATAATTCTATATTGTTGTAATTTGTTAGCGAATCGTCTTTTCCCTTTTCCTTAATAGTTCTCAAAGGGTTGGACATTGTCAGAGAAAGCTATTTGGCCACTTAGCAAATTGATAAACTGTGAGAAATAACAGAAATTCGTAGACTATGTAGATTTAAGGCTTTGATTCATTACGACAGAGATATTCTTTGAAGTTTATAATTTATAACTTGGTTAAACTCGTAATAAATCTATCGTTTAAATCTTCGGTTCATTTATCATAAATATAAAAATACTCTCTGAAGAGGATGATTCATTATACATTTTGGGATGTATGATTCATTGCACATCCATTAAGAGTTTAGTTATACTTTTTAACTTAAATGTGCATTGAATTATACAGTGTACATCTGAAATGCCACTAAAATGTAATATGGGACATAAAATGTGTACTGAAAAGTCATACAGAGTTAAGAGTATATATTATATATATATATATATATATATATATTATATATATATATATATATATGTGTGTGTGTGTGTGTGTGTGTGTGTGTGTGTGTGTGTGACTGTGTGTGCGTGCGCGCAGAGGGTACCCAAGAAAATTTGAAGTAAAATAAAGATTCAGATCACTTAAACAAAGTGAACTTAGCATAACGCTTTGTAACAGTTTGTAGCCAGACTTACCAAACTTAAAAAGCCCCATTCACACTATCGCCAACAATACAACGACATCAGTACGTACTTTCGTATCTGGATGAACGATTCCCAAACCGCTGGATTGGAAGAAGTGTCCCCATTATCTGGCCCCAGGTCATCTTTCCTATTTCAACTAGATTTCTTTCTCTGGTATTTTATGAAGGACATAATTCACAGGTGCAACATTAACAATGTAACAGTTTTACATGAACGAATTGTTCCTACAGTTAACACCGTCACCCCTGACATTCTGACAAACACTTGGTGAGATATTCAATACCGACTGGATCTGTATCGATCTACAGGTGGTGCACACATCGAGACTGTCTAACTCCCTGAAATAACTTAGTGTGTTTAAACTTCATAATTTATACTTTAAACCTCTCATATATATATATATATATATATATATATATATATATATATATATATATATATATATATGAGAGGTTTCACCCTTCACCTTTTTGGATCTTTTCGGTTTTAGGTCCGGCATTGGATTTTTTTCATATTTTTGGTATAGACGTAGATTTTTACGCTGATTCCATTTCCGCAATCCGTTTCTTGGAGAAATAGACACACGAAAAAGTTATGTGCACGTTTATTACGTTTACAGGTTTCCAGAACACAGAACGGAACACAAACCAAAGTTTGCTACTTGCACCAACTGCGCAATATCGTTCAGCATTTGGCGCACTAGATCTTTGCCTGCGTGTCGGCGACGCCAGAGAAACTCGCAGAGATACGAGTCGATCATGGAACGGTGCGTACCACACCGGCGCTTGTTACCGCGTTTGAGTTGGTTCCACGTCGACTCTATCCGTTGCGTGTGTGCTCCAGTTGAAGAGTCCACGAAGTTTTCGCTGTGGTTCACTGTTTTGTGACTGAAGCTGTACCCTTCGAGGTGTTCGATATACAAACAGAAGTAGTTTAGGTTAGGTTAGGTTAGGTTTGGGTAGGTTAGGTTAGGTTAGGGTAGGTTAGGTTAGGTTAGGTTAGGTTAAGTATAGGTGGATATTTGATTACAAGTTTTGGGCCATAACTTTTTTTCGTGTTTATTTCTCCAAGAAACGGATTGCAGAAATGGAATCAGCGTAAAAATCTACGTCTATTCCAAAAACATGGAAAAAATCCAATGCAGAAACTAAAACCGAAAAGCACCCCCTTTTTCAGCATCACGCCTTATTTACGGGATTTGATGGAGGAGAGAGTTGCTTTCCGCTCTCATGCTGCTTTCGTAGCGAGCTAAGTATGGCTGGTCAGGGACTTTGCACATATATATATATATATATATATATATATACACTTCATTCTGACGTTTACATTTCTCATTACAAAAGTGAGTAAAATATTTACGATGCTTAAAAAGAAAATAATTTGGCCAAACCTCGCCCTGAAGTCGTTAAATTGTGAAACAAATTGACACCAGTTCAAGAAACCTTTTTTAAATCTTTAACAATTAAATTCTTTTATATTTAAGAGAAATTATTCGTTTTCTTCTCTCTCAAATCTTGAGGGGAAACTATTTCTTTGTTTAAAAAAACATTTTCTTTTTTCAAAAGGTAATAAAAATATCGAAGGAATTATTATTTTTTTTTTTTTTTCAAATTGAAATTACGGATTTTGAGATTCTGATGTTCTCTGGATTTATATAATTTTATGGTTTTAGGTATTAGATTTTGATTTGATGTAGAAGGGAGATGCCTTTGGTGAGTTATATTGTCTTTATATAAAGTTAGATGGGAATTTTCAGTTGTAGATCCTCTCTATTATCTGCCGTAGGCAGGTGATAGAGGGGACCTACGACTAAAGGTGGGATTCAAACCACTCTCTCTCTCTCTCTCTCTATATATATATATATATATCGTAAAGAACGACGCTTGTATAGGAGATATTCCGCGCAAGACGAGAGAGAGAAAACGGAACAAATGAAAAAATGAAGTACCACCTGGGAATCGAACCCGGGATCTTCCGATTGCCGGTCAGACGCGATACCATTACAACCATGGACTCCACTCTTCCAAATGCCGTATTCTTCTACATACTCTTCTACATACTCGCAGAAAACCAATGCCCCAAGGGGGCACCTCCCGCATGCCGTAACATTATATACATTCAACTGCAAAGAACACGCAGTATAAATAACGTAAAGAACGACGCTTGTATAGGAGATATTCCGCGCAAGACGAGAGAGAGAAAACGGAACAAATGAAAAATGAAGTACCACCTGGGAATCGAACCCGGGATCTTCCGATTGCCGGTCAGACGCGATACATTACACCATGGACTCCACTCTTCCAAATGCCGTAATTCTTCTACATACTCGCAGAAACCAATGCCCCAAGGGGGCACCTCCCGCATGCCGTAACATTATATACATTCTTGCGCGGAATATCTCCTATACAAGCGTCGTTCTTTACGTTATTTATACTGCGTGTTCTTTGCAGTTGAATGTATATAATGTTACGGCATGCGGGAGGTGCCCCCTTGGGGCATTGGTTTCTGCGAGTATGTAGAAGAATTACGGCATTTGGAAGAGTGGAGTCCATGGTGTAATGGTTCGCGTCTGACCGGCAATCGGAAGATCCCGGGTTCGATTCCCAGGTGGTACTTCATTTTTTCATTTGTTCCGTTTTCTCTCTCTCGTCTTGCGCGGAATATCTCCTATACAAGCGTCGTTCTTTACGTTATTTATACTGCGTGTTCTTTGCAGTTGAATGTATATATATATATATATATATATATAGAACAATTCCAGATGAGCCGGGCGTACCTTGCTGTGTAAGGTGGAGAGTACAAGGAACCAACTCTCTACTTCATCAGGCCAACTCGAGAGGAGGAATGCTCACATGAGAAGGAGGAATGATCACACGGAACATTTGAAAGATTGAAAGGTCGACGTGAAAAATTTTATTGGTCGGAAAGTATGATAATTTCCATTATATAGTAATAAATCAATTATGTGTGTATAATAGATAATTTACCTATCTATGAATTTAAAACGAACTCTTTTGAACAGGAATTACTGCAGGCAAGTAGCAATATTGCAATATTTCTGAAATTATTAAAATAGTGATGTGGGTTCCCTTTATTTTGTTTTGTGATGCATTTGCATATTAGACCAGTCGATACGCTTATTAATCTTTTGTATTATTATTATTATCATTATTTCGTGCTTATATCAGATGTACAATTAATTATTAGTTCTAAGGGTCTATGAATATAATCAGAGTGAAGGAAATTATGCAAAATATGAACATTGACAATTCCATCCTTTAAATCAGTGGTTCTTAAACTAGTTAGGCTGCCCACCCAAATTCCTGGTCGCAGGGCTAGCTCGGTGACCATGTCTTCAAACAGTTCACTCGTAATAGATAATAAAATACATAATTAATGGTAAAAGGATAAAGATAAATATATGATAAATGACAATTTAATAACCCAATCAAAATGGCTTTGCGACCCAATTTTGAGTCACGACCCAGGGGTTAAGAACAACTGCTTTAAATTATTACTAGCGAGAAAATAATTGAACGCACTAATAATAGTACAACCTAAATGGTACCAGACGTTTGGTTATATATATGAAACGTCTACTCGACATCTCTTAATGAAATTATATTTCTGAAGTAAATAATAGTTATATTGAAATGTTTATTAGATATTTCTAATATCTGAAACGGTGCTTAAATGTTTCAAATATATAAAAACGTAGACGTTAAATATTTCGGATTACCCGAAGATCAGGGCCCCCAGCCTTCTTTAGTTATCTTTATAAGGCTAACGAAAATATCACGACTTAACCTAACCAATCGTCAAGGACGTACAGTTGACCTAACGATTGATTAGGTTAGGTCGTGATATTTTCGTTAGTTAGCCTTATAAGGCTAACTAAAGAAGGCTGGGGGCCCTGATCTTCAGGGGGCACGGACAAAAACTCACTGAACAAAAACTCACCGGACAAAAACTCGCCAGACAAATGTTTTTGCGAAATACATACACTCTAGTCTAGATCTTAAGATCTTAAGATCTCAAGATTTTAGACTCATTGTAGATAATTACTCTTCATCTTTCAAATTGTTCATCTTTCAAATTGTTTTGTTTTTAACCAACCAACCAATATTAATTTTTCACCAACCTACCAATCTTTCGTTATAAATTAATGCACAGTTAGGTCAATTGAATGCCCGGTTAGATCAATTGAATGCCAGGTTAGGTCAACTGTACGCCCTTGACGATTGGTTAGGTTAAGTCATGATATTTTCGTTAAAAACATATTAATTATTTAAAGTGCTCTAACATGTTTGTTTTTCATTTCTCCAAAAAAAAAAGTTATTTTTTAAATCAGTGACCAAAACTACATTAGTATACCGATTTGGTTAAAAACAGAACGATTTAAAAGATGAAGAGTAATTATCTACAATGAGTCTAAAATATTAAGATCTAGACTAGAGTGTATGTATGATATTTCGCCAAAACATTTGTCTGGTGAGTTTTTGTCCTCTTTTGCATTTAAGTAGATGAGTTAGTAGTAGATGATTAAGTAGATGGGGTAGATGACTTATCGAATGAGCATTTAAAATATGCAAATGACGTAGTATGTCTGCATATATCATTGCTCCTGTCAGCCATGCTTGCTCATAGCTATATCCCTGCAGAGTTCATGAGGGTATATATCTTGCCTCTGGTCAAAAATAAGTACGGAGACATTCTGTCTAGCAATAATTACAGGCCTATTGCTGTCGCTTCCTGCTTCTCGAAACTACTAGAAAAAACTCTTGTTACTCCGATTAAATGATTTCCTATGGACATCTCCTAATCAGTTTGGCTTTAAAAGGTCCCACTCAACTGACCCGTCTATCTATGTACTTAAAGAAACAATATTTAAATACATTGACAGTAATTCAACTATTTATAGCTGTTTCCTAGATATAAGTAAGGCATATGATAGGGTGAACCACAATATTTTATTTGCAAAACTAGAAGACAGGAAGGTTCCCATGTACATATTAAATTTATTGAAATTTTGGTACCCACCAATCTTTCAATGTTAGGTGGGGCAATGTACTATCCGAGTGTTTTGGCTCCTCTTGCGAGGTGAGACAAGGCTCCTTGCTCTCCCCTATGCTGTTTAATATGTATATTGACGGATTAATTGCTTCACTTAATGAGGCAACAGTGGGATGTTGTATAGATAACACAAGGTTAAATAACTTAGTTTATGTCGATGATATGGTGTTAATAAGTCCCTCTGTTAAAGATCTGGATCAGCTACTAAAAGTCTGCGAAGTGTATTCGCAGAAACATGATATTCTTTTTAATGTTACAAAAACTAAGGTTATGCAATTTCATCCTAAAAGCTGTAATCAGCCAGCTGATATAAGGTTTAAATGAATGGTGAAGTAATTGAGGAAGTACAAGAGTTTAAGTATTTGGGTCAAACTATTACCAGCTCCTTGAGTGATGACTCGGATAGAAGAAAACAATCTCGAAGCCTGTGTGCTAAAGCGAATATGACTATAAGGAACGTCCGGTTCTGTACAAGTGAAGCTGAAGACACTCTTTCGTACTTTCTGCAGTAATATATACAGACAGCAACTCTGGGTGAATTGTAAAAAAGTTCTGGCAGAACCCTAAATTTGCTGTACAACAAGTCTTTTAGACTCTTACATAAATTACCCTCGAGATGCTCAGCTCGCAAATGTTTGCTACCCGCAATGTCCCGAGCTTCCCGGAGGTAACAAGACGTGTTCAATACAGTCTAATGCAAAGAATTAAAAAATCAACCAACACGATCATCCAAGCTATCCATGAGTCCTGCCATTTATCCTCTAAGCTATGGACTTCTTGGTACAAAAACGTCTGTCTGTGGCTCCACTTAACTTCGACATTACAGTATTATTTCTAATCAATTGTATATATTTCTATCCTTAGTATATTTGTTATATGGACTATAGTCTGCCAATAAACCTTTTCATTTTCATTAAGTGGTAAGTTTTTGTCCAGTGAGTTTTTGTCCAGTGAGTTTTTGTCCTGGATTCATCTTCAGGTAATCCAATATTTCATTTGTATAAGTTAGTTTCCTATTCTTTGTACCTAGACGCATGCGCATTGAGGTTAAAAATATTTTGAAATTGTGACGCAGTTTATTTAGTGTTTGTATTTATAGGTTATCTCGAAAACGAGGAGAAAACCATTATTATAATTGTGCATTTATTCATTACTCCATGTAGGTGTAGGTCTTCTAAGTGGCTTTCATGCATTTGATCACCTGAAGATCAGGGCCCCCAGCCTTCTTTAGTTAGCCTTATAAGGCCAACTAACGAAAATATCACGTCCTAACCTAACCAATCGTTAGGCCATCTGTACGCCCTTGACGATTGGTTAGGTTAGGTCGTGATATTTTCGTTAGTTAGTCTTATAAAGCTAACTAAAGAAGGCTGGGGGCCCTGATCTTCAGGTGGTCCCATGCATTTATTAATTTTATTTATTTGGCTAAGCCTTAGGGCTTGGCTAGTAAAGTCTTTCAAGATTAAGAACCAGCTTGTAACCCTGAGCCTAGTCTTAGACTTAGGTCTCTTGATATACAGGAGTTCTCCTCTAGATTCATCTTTAAGTTAGACAACCTAAACTTGGGAAAAGACACTGATAATTTAGGAGTTTGGGTTTGAGCAACCAAAATTAATAAAGAAGTGAGAAGTAAAATATTTGAGGAAAAATTAACTGAACAAAATATCTATTTACTTAAAAAAAAAGTCGACTTTTAGGAAAACTAATTTGAGTATATAAAAGTGATGAATGGCTTTGGTAATGTAAACTATAGGAAGTTATTTGATAGTGATAGATAATCAGTTACAAGAAAAGAAATGGATCTAAAATGAAAGTTAAAAGTTATTAAGAGTAATGCTGTGAAGCAATTCTTTTCGAGTAAACTTAAATTTATATTTAAAATTAAAATCTTTAAACTTTCATGCATTACACATTTCGGATCACCTGAAGATCAGGGCCCCCAGCCTTCTTTAGTTAGCTTTATAAGGCTAACTAACGAAAATATCACGCCTAACCTAACCAATCGTTAAGGGCGTACAGTTGACCTAACGATTGGTTACGTTAAGTCGTGATATTTTCGTTAGTTAGCCTGATAAGGCTAACTAAAGAGGGCTGGGGGGCCCTGATCTTCAGGTGATCCCACATTTCAGTGTCAGACAATTTATTAGACATTTCATTAGACACTTCGGATTAGTCTTTTTAATTATTTAAAAAGTTGATACAGTTTAGACATTTCAAATGAGTTACTGAAATATCTAACAAAATATTTAACTAATGTGAAATGTCTAATGCATTAGACATTTAAAAATTTACAAAATTGGATTAATGAAACGTCTAACGCAACGTATACTTCTATTTAGTGCGTATATTCCACTTCACTAAAATAGAAGTGAACATATTTTTCGTTATAATTTACAATCCTACATCAAATAATTAATTTATGATTTAACAGAAATGTGAATTAAAATTTCTTTTGATTAAGAAATAGTAATAAAAATATAGGATTAAATGTACATTACTCTATTACTGGTTCATTTCTCCTTTATTCATTTCTCATATTTTACTATTAGTTCGCTTCTTTATTCTAAATTAATTAATATTTCTTATCTATGATTTATATATTACTTAATCATAACTACTCGGAAATAACATGTTATCGTTTAGTTAATTAGTCTTAGAGCCCAGTAAAGCCCAAAATTTAAGGGCCAAGTTTAATAAATTAAATAGTGTAATTAACAATTATTTATTCTAGGTTGAAATTACTGTGACTTGGCTAAAACTGACATGTAATATTCATTTTATTAATTATGAATGAATTATTGTTAATTGTATGTTACCGAATTGTATTTGTAACCTTGGTTAACCTTGGTTTTGCTTCCGCCCGAATTGTTCATTCTGACGAAGGTCAAACTTGTCACTCCATCTTAGACCTACAGTCCCCACCACCAGCCCTGCGCCTTAACTGCTAGGCTACCCACGATACCCATTTATCTACCAACCAATTTTTCTTATTGTGTGGAAGGATCAACAGCTGGGGTTTGCTGCGCGCCGCCTGCCGTCACCGGGTCTCGATCCCGGGACCGATGGATTCGCAGTCAGCGACGCTTACCACTACACCACCCAGGCGCATTATATATATAAATTATATATATCTGATTTCGCAAAAGCATTAAAATACACATTGTAGTTTGAGTTATCTGATAATGAATTAATTACACCCAAAAAGCCAATGCATTCAGTACTTGGGAACCTCTTTCATCCCGAACGAGAGGAGGTCGCGCATCTACAGTGAAATATGGATTAAAAACAAATTTATAATGACTCCCAAAAAAGTGTGCTCGTCAGAAAAGCATCAGATAATAATATTAGTAATCAGTTAAGCGGTCCACAAACTGGCCCAGAGTTCAGGCCAACTAATGCGGCCCATTCCTATAACTCCTCGGTTATATAACCAATATCATCGGGATCGAACCGCCGACCTCAGTGTCTTCAGAATCAAATAATGTTGTTACATTATAATGTAATAGTTTCAATCATGCTAAAATACTTCTATGATAATACTGTAAAATGATGCCATTGAAAATATTATTTACTTTCCTTTGAAGTTTTTCCTTTATACTTTGTGATATATATATATATATATATATATATATATATATATATATATATATATATATATATACACACACACACACACGAGTATAAACCTTCGATTGGCTTCTGCCCGAATTTTCATTGTGACCAAAGTCAAGCTTGTTGTTCCACTTCAGACGTACAACTTAACATGGAATCCGAACCAAGACCCACCTAGAGTGGATCTTAGGGTCTTTGTTAGCCTTAGCTTCTGTAGATCTGTAGAGATGCTAACCACTACCCCACCGAGCAGCACTCCTCTCTCTCTCTCTCTCTCTCTCTCTCTCTCCTCTCTATGTATATATATATATATATATATATTATGTGTGTGTGTGTGTGTGTGTATTAATAAAACTTACTGTCACTGACTTTTAACTGCTTACATAAAGGAGTTAATAAAGAATTGTTGTAAGGAAGACAAAGAAAGGGTCTGCAATAACAGGTTTCAGAATTCAGCTTGTGTTGGTCACAAGCCAAAAATTTGTGGAACAATTTGTCAGCAAATTTTTTTAACATTTTTTTATTATTATTTTTATTTTTATTCGGAAAACTTTTGAATTTCCACATTCAAATTTTTTTTAAAATCTCCTTTAGTTATATATGAATTTTAAACTTTTTAAATAGGTTTCTGCTCTCTCATATTTATTGACCACCTATATATATATATATATATATATATATATATATTAGAGAGAGAGAGAGAGAGAGAGTTACAAGGAGTTACAAGGACACGAAGTACCTCAAAAGGCCTTGCGGCCCATACCGATGAGGTACCAATAGCAACGAGTGCCAGGGAGAAATTCCTACACCCTCAAATGCTGTGCAAGATTCGGACTAACCTTTTCTTGAACTGATCCACAGAGGAACTGTTCACAACTTCTGAAGGTAACCTGTTCCACGTGTCATAGCTCTTATAGGTAAAGTAATTCCCACACACACTAGTGCTAAACCGTTTCAAATCCAACTTCCAACCATTGTTGCGAGTGTTGTTATCATTTAAACTAAACATGCTTCTAAAATCGACATCGTCGAACCCGTGTAAGAGCTTGAAAATCTCGATGAGTTGACCGCGCAGCCTCCGAGTTTTCAGCGAAAACAAATTCAGGGCGTGTAAGCGTCGATTGTAGCCTGTATGCCTTAACGGAAGGGATTAACTTTGTGGCCCTCGCCTGGACTCGCTCCAGCCTGTCAATATCTTTCCTGAGGGTGGGCGACCAGAACTGCACAGCATATTCCAGGTGCGGTCGAACCAGGGAATTGTACAGAGAGAGCACAATCTCCTTGTTCCGAAATCTAAATTGCCTCCTGATGTAACGCAACAACTTCTGGGCTTTCTTTTCCATCTCTACTCACTGTTTGGTAAACTTAAGGTCGCTGCTAATTAGCACACCCAAGTCCTTTTCCAAATCAGTGACCTCGATATTACTTCCCAACATGGAGTAGTCCGACTTGGGATTGGCGTAGCCAATGTGCATCACCTTGCATTTACCCAAGTTAAATGGCTATTGGAATGTTTCGGACCACTCTCCTATCCTACGTAGGTCTGCACGCAGTTGCTCGATTGCTTCGTGCGTCCCAACATTGGCCCCAAGCTTGGTGTCATCAGCGAATTTGGCGATCCTACTGACGATGCCAGCGTCGATATCATTTATGTAAATGATAAACAACAGTGGCCCCAAAAAGGAACCCTGAGGAACCCCGCTAGTGACCGAGGCCCAACCCGAGCTACCCCTTTTAATTACAACTCTCTGCCACCTATTCTTCACCCAGTTTCCATTCCAGCTATCTACTTCCCCATCGATACCCAGCGCGCGGACTTTGGTCATTAGCCAGCGGTGAGGTACCTTATCAAAGGCTTTCGCAAAGTCCAGATAAAGTATATCAATCCCCTACTCGTACTCACTCCACATGACGTGGTAAAACTCGAGCAGGTTGGTGAGACACGACCTATGCCGTCTAAACCCATGTTGGGAGTCCCCAAGCAGCTTATAGGAATCCAAATCAACGATCCTATCCGCTATTATCCCCTCTAATAATTTACCTACAACCGAAGTGAGACTAATGGGACGATAGTTCCCTGGACTTTCGTGATCCCCTGTCTTAAAGGCAGGGGTCACGTTGGCTTCCCTCCAGTCACCAGGCACCTGGCCCGTCTCCAACGATTTGTTGAAGACTGTAGCCAAGTGGGGAGCCACCTGGTCGCGCACTTCCCGCAAGACTCTGGGAAGGAACTCGTCTGGCCCAGGAGCCTTAACCGTGTTCAATTTGTCTACTCTATCGACAACGTATGTCGCGATACACCGAACACTATCCAGACGAGCACCGTCGTGTCTGACTGACGCCTGGCTCGGGGATGACGCGGGTGTCCTCCCTGATGAACACTCCGGCAAAGTACTCATTGATCACATTAGCGATGTCCGCGTCGGACGTTCGCAGCGCGCCACTGGGGTCCTTTAGCGGGCTTCTCATGGGCTTTCTACTATTAACATAACTGAAGAACTCCTTAGGGTTCCCCTTGCAGAGGCTTACCACCCGCAGTTCTTCGTTACGTTTTGGCTAGCCTAACCTTCGCCTTCACTTTCCTGCACAGGCGGACATACGCTTCAGTGTTCTCATGGGAACGATTGGCCTTCGCCCTCCTATACGCAGCTTTCCTATTTCGGATAACTGAAGCGATGTCCCGACTGAACCACTTAGGCTGCGTTGAAGCAGGAGTGACCGGTTTTGAGGGTATGGCAGCAGACTGCAGCACCATAAACTGGTCCCGGAATGCACTTCACATTCCCTCAACATCACCGCCCACCTCTAACCCCATCTCACCTACGCTATCCGGAGGCCAACAAAGTCCGCCCGCCGTAGATCGAGCTTACTGCCTCTTGAGTTACTACGCTTCACCCGATCGGAACTGGCAGTCAACCGGACTCAATGTGTCTCTGACGTATATTAGTACCCCTCCCCCTCCCACGGGTGCGGTCCTTGTGAAACATTCTATACCCGGGAATCTCGAACTCCCCAACGTAGTCTCTACGATCAGTATGAATCCAGGACTCGGTGATAGCAACGATATCCTGGTATTTCTGATGCTAAGAGCGCCTGTAGCTCGCAAAACTTTTTCTTAATCGACGTAGCATTAAAAAGCACTGCACGGATGGAGCCTTCCCTATTCTGACCGTCCCCTAGCACGATCCGTTCCCGAATAGCCAGGGCTGTCAAGAGTTGAAGAGCCCCTCACCAAGAGAGAGAGAGAGAAAGAGAGATTCTCAAATCGATCCATTCCCATTGTGGAGGGTCAGGAACTGGCATAGCGCTCAACCCAACTAATGTGATCTAGCTCCTACATTATTATTATTATTATTATTATTACCAGCATTATCGGGGTTCGAATCCCCAATCACGATGTCTTCACTTCGTTTATAGGGAAACAGGGTTACCCACTAAACTACGGACGCTGGGTTTCATAGATAATTCCGATTGGGCATGCAATGCGCAACCCCTCTTTTTTATATCCCCATCCCACATCAGAGAACTGTTTTCCCAAATCTGGAATTCCCATTTCGAACATTCCTACTTGAGGACCGAAACGGAATGGGAATGTCATTGGGGGAGGGGAAGTAATCTAGAAATAAACGCTTCGATTTTTTAAATATTCTGCAAATTTTTTGATTCAACACTGACAAATATATTTGCTATAAATAAAAAAATATGTAAGAAAATGTATTACAAAATATGCATATTATAACGGCAATATTATTCAGTTATTTATAAATGAATGAAAGGTGAGGAATGACCACTTTTTTCCCATCATTAGTCGCGTGGTATCAATAATATGACCCGACACAGTGTAAGAAACAATGTTATATCTTTCCACACGACTAATCAAGGTGTGTGTATATATATATATATATATATATATATATATATATTACACAAATAAACAATAAAAAATAAATAGAAAAAATTAAGTATTTTTTATTTTTTAAATTATTACAAATTAGAAAGAATTTTTATATGAACTGAACTGAAAAAAAATTATTCGACATAAATTTCTCATTATGTATCTCTAAGGCGTGAAGCGAAAAGCGTAATAAAAAAAGTCCAAGCGCCATGAAATTTCCATAGCTCGTGACGGCAAAGAAAACCCCAAGCGATTCTTTCAATACGTCAATAATAGAAACCCAGTAAAGAGAGTCTTGGGACCGTTGAAAAATTCTGACGGTGAGCTAGTTTATGAAAACAAGCAAATATCTATTCTGCTAAACGAATTTTGTACATCAGTTTTTACAATAGAAGAGGTAACGCATTTCCCTACGGTCATAGACATAATACATTTCGATAATGGTGATACTTTAGATAATATTGTGGTGGGTGAAAGTGAGGTACTGCACTATATTTGTAAAATGAAAATGCTTAAATCACCTGGGCCGGATTCCATATATCCCATACAACTTAAAGAATTAAAAGAAAGCATTGTTGTGCCGCTAACAAAGATTTTTAATGCGTCTATTTCTGAGGGGTGCGTCCCAGATAATTTCAAGTTAGCAAATGTAACACCTATTTTTAAGAAAGGCGATAAAGTTGCGGCGGGAAATTATAGGCCAATCAGTTTAACGTTTGTTGTAGGTAAGCTACTGGTAAGCTACTGAAATCAGTAATTAGGGATCGTATAGTCCAGTGCTCTTCAACCTGGGCGGTACCGCCCACTAGTGGGCGAAAGATCTCATTAATCTAAAGGTAATTGCAATTAATTTTATTGTTTTATGCAGGGCATATAACTTTTAGTTTGAGTTTTTCATTTTTCATTTTGGTGGGCGATACGGAGATTCAAAAGTTACAAAAGTGGGCGGTAAGCATAAAAAGGTTGAAGAGCACTGGTATAGTCGAACACTTAGAATTGCATAACTTGATTAGAAATACGCAGTACGGTTTTAGGCGAAACAAATCTTGCTTAACTAATCTTTTAGAATTTTTTCAACGCGTGGTTGAAGTTTACGATAGTTATCGGGCGTAGTAGATGTTGTGTATTTAGATTTTCAAAAAGCATTTGACACCTTACCGCACAAAAGACTCGTTGAAAAAACTAAGGCTCATGGATCAGGGGTGTAGTAATAAATTGGATAGAAGAGTGGTTGCGAGGTAGGAAACAGAGAGTGGTCGTTGATGGAGCGGTCTTCTTGGGCTAATGTAGCGAGCGGCGTTATCAGGGTTCTGTATTGGGCCCCTTGCTTTTTCTTATATATATTAACAATCTAGATGTCGGCCTAGTCAGTACAGTTTCAAAGTTTGCGGATGACACGAAGTTGGGTGGTAGGGCGTATGTCAGGGCAGGAGTTGGCAAGCGTAGATCAAGAAAAAGATTTAGGAGTTTTTGTCACTTGTGATTTAAAAGTGGCGAAAGAAAGTACAGCCGTCAATAAGGCGAACAAAGTGTTAGGTTTTATAGCTAGGAATTATGAGTACAAATCGCGCGATATTATTGTTCCTCATTATAAATTATTACTTAGACCCCATTTGGAGTACGCGATCCAATTTTGGAATCCGCATATTTGCAAGGATATAGACAAAATCGAAAGCGTTCAAAGACGAGCAACTAAGATGATTCCGTCGCTTAGGTCAAAGTCGTACGAGGATAAGCTTAAACTTAAGGAGTTAAAATTGATTACAGTCGAGACTAGGAGGCTAAGGGGTGCTCTAATCCAGGGGTACTTTCCTGTTATCCCGGACCCCAGACATTTTGCCAGTTGCCAGACTTCAATTTTGACACAGAATATTTTCGTTAAAACTAACGAAAATATCACGACTTAACCTAACCAATTAATTATCGATGGCGTACAGTTTACCTAACTGGGCATTCAATTAACCTAATTAGTTGGTAGGGTTAGGTTAGGTCGTGATATTTTCGTTAGTTTTAACGAAAATATTGTGTCAAAATTGAAGTCTGGCAACTGGCAAAAAGTCTAGGGTCCGGGATAACAGGAAAGTACCCCAGGTTGGAGGTAACTTTTTCGAAATAACACAATATAGTAGAACTAGAAATAACGGGTGTAAACTGACAAGTAGAAGGTTCGAGACAGCAGTTGCCAAAAAATATTTTACGCATAGAATAGTAAATATTCGGAATAGTCTGCCGGTAGAAGTAATTAGTAGCACGTCTATAAACATGTTTAAATATCGATTAGACGTATCCGTTGATAGATTGGGTGTAGTTTAATATAGTAAAATTAAGGATTTTGTGGTTCGAAACCCACATAAAATTGTAGGTCCTCTCCGCACCACGGAGGACATGCGCAATACACAATTACAAACACAGTTATGTAGACCAGCCATGAATGGATCCTAGGGTCTTTGTTGGTCTGAAACATTATAGCATTATATAATATATTCCTGGACCCTGGTAACAGGAGTTTCGCGAGTCGATCCCTCGTTGCACCGAGATTAACATCGTGGTCCGAACATTAGAATTGTTTATTGTTAACATTGGTAAAAAAAAGCATTACAATTAAAATCTAAGCTTCAGACATTAGTTTCGCGTCATTCCTGTAAGAATTCAAGTCGTCCTTCGTTCGAGGTTTACTCTTTTACACATTTCGCTGAAGTGGCTTTCCTGTAATATTGAAAACTTCCAATTTTAACGTTAAAACGTTAATTTTTTTGTTTGTTTTTCACTATTAACTTTAATTTCAAATGGGTTTTAACATTATTTTTAACGTCAGGTGTATGCAGCTTTGTTAAAAATTGAGACAACATAGCAATTAACCCTTTAAGGACTGAAGATGCCAATTGCTAACGTTTCAAATACACGCATTCATAACTTAACCCTACAAAAAATTCAGGGCTTAAAGGGTTAAATAAGAAATAAATACAGCGTATGTGGTTACGGTGACTGAATTTTGAACAACATTTTCTCTCTCTCTCTCTCTCTCAAGCCAATATCGTACTTGTGTTTCTACTTCTGGTAATGTGTTTTGTTCGAAGTTTTCTTCGAAAATTTCGTAATTCCAAAAGTTTCGAGAAATCTAAAAAAAAAAAACCGGTTCACAGATGGTAAGGCACGTGATACTTACTAGGTAGAGAATTTAAAAGGTGAGAAGAACTAATTGCATTTAATTTCTTTATTACTTGTTAAACCAGCGGCGGTGAAAATTTTAGTTTTATACCGTTCTCGCGCGCATTTCAGTTCCCCTTTCTGGGGTGCGTTCGTTTGTATCCGCTTATAACCTTTTACATCCGCTTATAACCTTTTATATCCGATACTTCCTCTTCTGAATAAGAGTGCAATAGAGCAGAATAATCTTAATTGCAAAGCTTATGGACAAATGTCTCTTTGATAAAATAGCTTAACAAAATTCTTACGAAGACACGACGCATTTATAAACTCAGTGATGAGAATTCATTCCATTTACTTCAAATAAAACAAGAATTAATATACAGAATTGTTTCAAGAAATTTGAGGAAAATGTACAGGGTGATGCAATAATAAAATAATGTGTTCCCCACAAAAGTATTTACATTACACCGACAAATACCTTCTTTTTTTTTTAGATCACCCTGTATATTTAGATAAAAACAAATTCAATTAGGCTTAATTTGTATTAGGTAGCTATTTACTTATAAAACACCCTTCCCTTCCGCCCGCATTTGCGCCCAAACTTTTATAAACGTTTTTTTTATTCTATGATCTTCCACTTCGAAGATGGGTCCCTACACACACACACACACCCCATTTGGAGTAGGCGGTCCAATTTTGGAATCCGTATATGCGCAAAGATATAGACAAAATCGAAAGAGTTCAAAGACGAGCAACTAAGATGATTCCGTCGCTTAGGTCAAAGTCGTACGAGGATAGGCTTAAGGAGTTAAAATTGACAACACTCGAGACCAGGAGGTTAAGGGGTGATCTAATCCAGGTTTTCAAAATTATGAATGGGTTCGATAACGTAGATAGAGATAGTTTTTTCGAAATATCTCAATATAATAGGACTAGAAATAACGGGTGTAAGTTGACAAGTAGAAGGTTCGAGACAGCAGTTGCGAAAAACTTTTTTACGCATCGAATAGTAAATAGCTGGAATAGTTTGCCGGTAGAAGTAATTAGCAGCACGTCTATAAACATGTTTAAAAATCGATTAGACGCATATGTTGATAGAAAGGGTATAGTTTAAGTAGTAAAATTAAGGCTTTCTGGGGATAGATCCCACAGCTCAACACAAGTGTTGTGGGATATAGGGAGGCAGCGTCTTGGGTTAGGGGATACTCTCTGTCCTTACACACCCCATTTAAAGAGATTCTCTGCCGAGCGGTGCCCCCGATAGTACTGTGAGGTATTGAAAAACTCATGATCTTCACTTGCCCCACAAACACCTTTAAATGGGAGACCCAAAATGGGTGCACACACATTTCTACATTACTGTACAGCTTTACAGCCACACCTACTCTTTTTCTCGTAAGTGTATATATTGTAATGTATATGATTGTAAATTTGACTTGGTCCGCTATCGATATGGACCGTGACTTGATGGATACCGTAATGAAATTGACTGGATTCTTTGGATCCGATATATTTGCATGTCCTTTATAAATAGATATAGAGTGTAACATATTTGTGGACAGTAGTCTATTATGACTTGATCCTCTGGATCAGAGATTCTATATTTAGTTTTAAATCGATAATTAATTAGTTTTAAATTGATAATTATTTAGTTTCGTAAAATTGGTCGTTGCCAATTTACCGGCAGTTTTTACATAAATTTCTTATGTTCTTGTGGTTCGGAACACCGTAAAATTGTAGGTCCCATCCGCCACCACGGAGGACATACGCAATACACGAACACAGTTAGGTAGACCAGCCATGAGTGGATCCTAGGGTCTTTGTTGGTCTGAAACATTATAACATTTATATATATATATATATATATATGAAATGAAAATGAAAAGTTTATATATACTGTATATATACATATACATTATATGGGATGAATTTCACACTTATGCACGTGAAATGAATGAATGATGCAAACCCACAAGGAAAAAGGAAAAATGATTCCAAGGCCTTTGTGTATTCAGCAATACACCTCGTCAGGGAATGAAGGGAGAAGGCGAGATAACGAAAATATATATCTATACTAATTTCTCTGTTCTAATGTACATAGGTATGTATTTTCTTCATCTCGCCTTCGCCCTTATTTCCCTGACGAGGTGTATTGCTGAATACACGAAAAGCCTTGGAATAATTTTTCCTTTTTCCTTGTGGGTTTGCATCAACCATATTATATAAACCACATAAATATTTTCAATTATTTTTAATTTAAAACGTATCTGCCCAATTTTACGTTATTGGCGTAGTGGGCAATTTGTAGACGCAATGCTGAAGCTAGCGCAACCAGGTAGCATGCGAGTAATCTCCTGATCCTGCGCACTCTCATTACAATTATGTACGTACGTGCTTGTGTGTGTGTGTGTGTGTGTGTGTGTTTTAACTTTACATAAAAATAACCTATGGGACTATTGAAGGAACAATATATATATATATATATACAGGGCTATTCAAATTGATTCATCCGATTTCAACTGAGAATACTTCCGTACCTATCAACTGGGCATACACCACATGAAAGAGGAAATCTCCGAGTTTTACAAGATCACCGCGAGAGGGCTCCAAAGTCACGCCGGGCCTAGCCTAGCAAACAACAGTCAGTGTGAAAATGGCGTCCGCACAGCAGAAGGCGTTTGTGTGTTGCAGTTTTCGAGCTGTAAATCGACCCCTAGGTCGCCGGATCTTACACCGTGCGACTTCTTCCTTTGGGGGTACGTTAAGGATACTGTGTACGTGCCACCGTTGCCCACATCTTTGGATGAGCTCCGAACTCGCATTGTTACTGCCGTAGAGTCAGTGACAACGGACATGCTGGAGCGAGTATGGGAGGAATTAGACTATCGTGTCGACGTTGCTCGTGTAACTAGGGGAAGTCACATAGAGCATTTATGAAGTGAGAGACAAAATTTGGAAAGTTTTTCTTTTGGTTGATTATCACAAATCACTCTGTATTTGTAACATTAAAAAATATTCTCATTTGAAATCAGGTGACTCAGTTTGAATAGCCCTGTGTATATATATATATATATATATATATATATATATATATATATATATATATCCAGTCGAAGACATGAGTATATATTACATCCTTCAAATATCAATATCGCTACTAGTGATAGACGAAGATATCATATATAATAGAAATGAGAATTTGCAGAGAAAACCTCCATATAAAAAGAATATTTTCGCATCAAAATATTATCTATGTACTCTGTATACTATCTCCCTACTATCTAAACTACTGTATACACTATCTCTGTACTCTCTACTTACTCTATCTACCGTATATACTATCTACAATTCTACATATTACCTACTTGGAGTATATATGCTATCTACATGCTATCTTATACTGTCTATATACTATATGTACTATATACATACTTTTTCCTATCTCTCTATATGTTACATCATATACTATTCCATATCTATCTATCTATATAATATTCCTTATCTTGCTGTATACTCTTCCCTACCTATCTCTCTATATACTATTCCTTATCTATATGTATAATCTTCTGTATCTATCTATCTATCTATCTATCGATCCATATACTCTTCCACCAACTTGACCTTCGTATGAAGAAAGATCGACGCACGGAACTACTACGAGCTCATAAGGTATCTGTAATTCTGTATGCTATTCTCTATCTATCCATATACTATTTTTCATCTCTCTGTATACTATTCCCTATCTATTCATATACTATCTCCCTACTATCTAAACTACTGTATACACTATCTCTGTACTCTCTACCATATTTACTATCTACATATTACCTACTTGGAGTATATATGCTATCTGTATACTATTTCCTATCTATACTATCTATATACATTTTAATTAACTTTTCATTTACTTTTTCAGTCTTATAAATGTTAAAAAAAGAAAAAAGATTTCTGAGGGAAAAGTAAGAAAAAATATTCTTGTTTATTAACATTGGGTTAATATATTCGTTTAACATTTTAACATTATTAAATTTGACATTAAAATTACGGAGTCTTAAAAAATGAATTTCAAATTACTAAAATAAATTGCGCCAAAGTTGAATAAATAGTGAGGAAATGTTTACGAAAACCTTTTAAGTGTGCTTCAACAAAGGAAATTTTACATTTTAGAATTAAATTAAGTTATATAAAGAATTCTATGTCAAGGAGTTATATATATATATATATTATATATATATATAATATATATATATACATACTCGTGTATATATTTTTGTAAACCTTTTAAGTGTGGTCCGTAAACGTATATATATATTTATGGGATTTGTCTCCTGCCGAACTTTATATATATATATATGATGAAAATAACCACGAAGGAAAAAGGAAACACAGAATGGTGCTCAAGCGTTTTCGTCTAATGACATCCTCAGGAACACTGAAATAAATGACAAGTTCGAGACTATATGACGCGTTCGGTGGAGAAGGGGCGAACGCAACATTTTCGAATTATGCCACAAAATGCAGTTAAAGTTTGTAAACTTTAAACCTTTGTATTTTTCCGGTTTATTGAAATGTTGTATGAATTTGAACACATATTTGAGTAAAATATTGTTGTGTAATATGTCGATATAATAAAACGCCAAGAAATTTTACAATATTATTTATTGATAGCTTCTGATGTTAACTGGTGTAATCCATTATTTGGTCCTCTTCGTCGAATGTTGTATTACCTGCTTCAACTGTTTCGGTTTCTTCCAGTTCCCTTAACAATCTTGTATAATAGTTCACTGCAGTTGCAGGCATTAGGTCTGATAATTCTTTGAGATCTTTTATTTTTTCCTTAGTTATTGGCAGCAATTGGGAATACTTTGGTTGCAGTGTCTGCTGGGCTAGATTGAATAAACTGACACTGTAGGATTTTTTCCCTTTCTGCAGTCTGACGGGATGGCTATTATCTGGGGTTGTGCGGTATGCAGTAGATATTACGTAGCCTTCTTTGTGTTGAAAGTCAAATATTAACTTTCTTGCATCTGTAAATTTAGTAGTTGTTGATTTCCTAATGACAATGCACGTTTTTAGGAAGTCAAAATCGAGAAAATCAGCCTGTTTCATTTCTACAACTAGGAAGCGCTGCGAAACGGCTGTAGTTATGGCCGTAACATAATCTTTTTTGGTGTAAATAATATTGCTGTAATTATTTTTTATATTTTGTTCAATTTGGCCAAATTGAGCATCACAGGGCATTGTCGAGTGACTAGAAAGTAGATAGATGTGTTCAATGTGAAGCAATAATGCGGAGTGAATTTCTCTGAGATATATTAAAACCTAAATTTTACCGTGAAAGAGTGCAGACTAACATGTAATTTTTTGCATAGGTAAAGCAAAGGTTTTAAAAGATAATTATACGACAAAAAACTCATTTTTCGAATTTTGTGGCGTTCGCCCCTTCTCCACCGAACGCGTCATATATAGGTCACAAAAAAATAGAAAAATAAAAATTGTAGGAGCATAAAAATTTATAAGGAAAAACTACCAGTTTTTTAGCACTTTGCCCCTCTTGTCTAAATCCATTCTGAACTAATTCAAAACAAGAGGATCAAGCGAAAAAAGGCCCTGGCTAATGTTAAAATTATTTGTAAGTTGAATAATGGCAGACTCAAGAATATGCAATGATTAATATATGTTAAAGTATGTTAGAAATATCTGAAGGTAGAACTTAGTTTCAAGTTAGTTACTGGAGATGACTGGCGCTGTCGATTTGTGAAACAAAACTATTCTTTTAGTGAATATCTAACCTGTAATCGGTGATTTAGCGAAAGAACTCAAACTGTTTGGAGTGTCCACCCTGCGCTTTCTGGCACTGCTGAATGCGATCAATAACTGATTAACAAACGCACCGGAGCAATTCCTTAGCGTGATAGCATAATTGTCATGGCACCGTGATAGCTTTTTGGCAGTTTGGTGTAAGAAATTACACACTTTCAACAGGATTAAGAATCATTTATGAAGCTGGCAGTTCCCAGTGCCAGCAAGCGCAGGGTGGACATCCGTAGCTCTTCCGCTAAGTCACCGATTACAGGTTAGATATTCATTAAAGAATAGTTTTCTTCATTAACATAAGAAAAGACCTTTAACTAACATATATTTGAAAACCAGTCAATCGTTACTTATGAAATTAAACTTGAAGCTTTAAAACACCAAAAGAAATTTACTATTTCGTCCACCCGCTTTGTTGATACGCAGTTGAAGATTAATAACGCTTTGGTCAGGAGAGAGAGAGAGAGAGAGAGAGAGAATGTATTTCAGAATCAGAACGTATTTTCAACAGTAGAAAAAAAACCAATACTAAACTCGTGGAATTTTATTTATTCCCATATTATAAATAAAACTTTACTCTCGAAGAAGTTTTAAAATTCAAAAAATTTAAAATTAACTTCCGACTCGAGACGGATAAAAAAAAGGGGGGAAATTTGGAAATATTATTTTTTTTCTTTTTTAGGGGTCTATTTTCTTTATTTTATAAAAAATAAAATTAGGTTGTGTTAAATATCTTTGTATAACAAACCGTTGAGCTTGATCAGAAACTGGCACGGCGCACAGGCCAGACCAGTGATTCCCAATGTTTTCTGGCTGAAGTCACCGCAATGTCATCTGTTCTTCTCTTCGGAACCTCGAGGATTTTCGAATCTTGCTGTTGAACATCGTTTCTCACCCGACCCCTTTTCCAAACGCAACCCAACGTAACTTCAGACTGAGTGTATACAGTTTCCAGATAACATAATAAATGGCGAATGTTTGTTTTATTTGAAATTTGTATATCTTCAGTAATTTTTAAATTTTCAATTACTTAGTTTTGTCCTTTTCATGAAATTTTGCGGCACCCTGTTTGGAAACACTCGACCAGACGAACACATCTCATTGTACTAATACTATGATTATTATAAACCAGCACCATCGGGATTCGAACTCTCAGTGTAATTAATTCGCTTGTAATAATTAGTAATTAGTAATTTACTGGCGATGGCAATGTTTTTAAATGAGATTTAGTGATAATAATAATAATGATATAAAACCTTCTGAATATAAGACCTTCATAATATAAAACCTTCATTGTAAAATTATACTGAATAAAGTTTGTTTGTCTCTGTCTGTCTGTCTCTTCAACGTGGACAAATACAAAATAGCACACACTGGATCCCGAAACCGATGTGCAAATTATTCACTGCACGAACACGATCTTCCAACGATCGACTTGGAAAAAAGAGTTAGGGGTGCTTATAAGCAGTGATCTCAAGTTTTCCAAACACCGTGTCAAATTTGAAGAGAAATGTAATAAACTACTACGTTATATTAAAAGGCAGTTTGCGTATCGAAGCAAAATATCTATTCTCTCTCTCCACAACGCGTTGGTTAGGTCCCACCTCAAGTATGCTGCGCAATTCTGGTCCCCATCTTTGAAAAAAGACGTACAAAGTTTTAAGAATATTCAAGCCAGAGCGATGAAACTAATCCCAGCCGAACGTCACAAATCATACGATCGTAGGCTCGCTGATCTTAATTTATATCCCTTAGAAAAGCTTCGGCTCGGAGGCGAACAAATTCAGGTTTATAAACTTCTGAATAGAATCGATAACGTCGACTATTCTAAATTTTTTACGCTATGCACGAACCCGATTCGAAGTAAAGGTTGTAGTAAACTTGAACCAAAACGGTACAATGCAAATATATTTGCGGTCACTTCTTCACGTACAAGATTGTCAATTATTGGAATAGGTTTCCTCCTAAAGTCGTTTCTAGCTTTTCCGTCAGTGCATTCAAAATCAACCTTGACCTAATCTTAGATGATCTCCTCAAATAGATCGATGCTCACATGTCACATGTGTGAATGATGTTCGTGTGTGGTTTTTCTATTTCCTTATTCTCCTATAAAATTTCTCGACAATTTTTTTTCTCCTGAAAATTGCTGAATGTTTTCTGTTTTCTTATTTCCAAATCTGCCCACCATGGGTAGCGGGGGATGGGAGAGCCTTTTTTTTGTGCTAATTCTTCTCTCTTAGTGTGGTCTGAGCATGAAAGAAATCTATGAGTACCACCTCGAATTGGCTCTAAAGCTGTTGTGGATCCCTCACTTCCTTGTAACTCCGTGTATCTCTCTCTCTCTCTCTCTCTGTATATATATATTTGTTGTTGTTGTTGTTTTTTATCCAAGGTGAAAAAATTTCATTGCCGACTCAATACTACTGATTTTCGATAAAAACAGAAATACAGCAAAAAAAAAAAAAAAAATCCTGACCTTCCCTCAGAAAAAGAAAGAGGAATTCATCGAATCGTCAAATTTGTCGTTATCGAAATTTTCAGATGGTGTTTCGTATTTTCTCTTGATTTAACGCGTAGTTCAGATGGCACTTTAATACAAAGTTCTTAAATTGAAAATGTGGCACTGACATATCTAATTCGCGTAGGCATATATATATATATATATATATATATATATATATATAAACAAAATTTAAAAAGACTAAAAGAAGGTTAAATTCAAAGTTATTAAAATTTACATATAAAATTACAAGAAATTTAAAAAGCTATTTTTAAATTACATATAGTAAATTTGAAATTAATACAATGGAATAACACTACTAACCCTTCATTGCTGGTTCCGAGGCACAAGTAATTTTAAAACAAAACACATGGAACATACTATGGGTTGGGTGGTTGGAGAGTTATAAATTGGGAAGGGGGAATTATAAAAAATTTAAAGGGACAGCTGAGGAATCAACATTTAGAGAAGGGGTCAATGTTTTTATATAAAGAGATTCCAAAATTCTAAGTGAGTTGGAACAAGAGTTATACCCGAGAATTTTAAAATTATCTAAAGTGACATCAGTTTTACATTTAATACTATGTTCCCGGATACTAGAGGCTTCTTTTTTATTTAAAATTTTACCTGTTCGGCAAATTATTCCCATATGCGAATAAAATCTAGCCCTGAGAGAGCGCACGGTGCTGCCAATATAAGTACCAAGGAGACACCTTGGGCAAGTAAATAAATATACAACACCGCTACGCAACGAATCAGGAGTTCGATCCTTCGCTGAGAAAAAGCTACCTAAAGACGTTTTATTAATAAATATAATGTGAAAATCAGTATGATAAAAATTTTTTTTAACAACTTCGTAAATTTAAGTTTAAATTCTTTATTCATGGGACCCATTTCAGGTACCAAGAAATATTTTACATCTTTAGGCACTGAAATACAGGGAAGTTGAGGGCTATAAACATTATTTAAGAAAGATCTTATTAGTTTATCTACATATTGAACAGGAAAACTATTATTGGTAAAATATAATCTTAAATTATTAAATTCATCGTTAAGTAAGGTAAAACTAGAAGTCAAATTATATCCTCTGAACAAGAGTGTTTTAATGCACGACATCTTATAGTTGAAATCAGTAAAACTAAAAAAATTCATGCCCAAACCGGTAAAAGTGGGTTTCCTGTAAACTGATGTAGTAATAGAATCCCCTTTTTTCGAAATTAAAAGATCTAAAAAGGGAAGGGAGCCATTTTCCTCAGTTTCCATTGTATAAGTTATATTGGGGTGCAGAGAATTTAAGAAATTAAAAAATTGTTGCGCTTGTACAGCATTATCAAAGACAGCTATCGAGTCATCAACGAAGCGTCGGTAAAAAATTGGTTTACAATGGGTGGGAGATTGTCTAAAAATTATACTTTCTAAATGAGTCATAAAAAAATCAGCTGATAAAGGTTCAGGATCGACCTGCGGTCGACCCCTCTGCAGCATCCCGCCTCACACACACATATATATATATATATATATATATATATATATATGATACACACAGACCGTGCATGGAACAAGGAACTCTTCTAGGAAAATTAAATCCATTATAGTCCGAATAAGTAATGGTAAATGACAAACACTATAGTTTTTCTTTTTCATGATGTTAGCCCGACGTGGGCAACGGGTTACTCGCAACATCATGAAAAAGAAAAAACCCTAGTGTTTGTCATTTACCATTACTGATTCGGACTATAGTGGATTTAATTTTCCTAGAAGAGTTCCTTGTTCCATGCACGGTTTGTGTGTATCATAGAAAATCTCAGGGAACCATTCTGAGTTATATATATATATATATATATATAATTTAGGGTGATTCGAAAATTGACCGAAAAAATTTTTTGGATTTTTTTTCGGGCAACCCTCTGATTATGTTTAATTTGGTAAAAAAGTAATGCATGCAAATTTTTAATTAAAAAAATTAATTTTTAGGGGTCGCTACCATAAGTTGAAAATCAGACACAAAATAAGAAATATATGCTGTTTCCACACCACCCTTGAGGTAAAGCATACGGCGCGTTACCTTTTTTTTTTAAGTGGAAGTTCCCCGACAGGCCTATCATAACCAATCTACATTTTCAAATTGACAGTTCTTCTGTAATAATAATAAGACTTCCGTAATAATAATAACCTTTTGTGCATTATATTTTACTGTTAATTTCTTAATGATGATATTGTCTTCTTGTTTTTATTTGGAAGAGCAGCTCTATATTTCTTTACCACTTGGAGGAGATACTGTTTCTGTTCTTCATCATTTGTGATTAGTTTGTTGTATTCATCGACTAATCTAACTCCTCTTTCTGCATTGTCATTAACAACTTGAATTTTTCTTATGACTTGTTTTACGTTGTTGTAGCAGTCATCTTCATTCCACTCTTCAGAGTTCTTATTAAGAAACGTTGATGGTAAACCAAGTCTATTAAAAAATTCTTTTGTATTTGCACTAAAAAAGTCTTCCAGTTCTCTGTTTTCAATAACTTCAGGGTCAATAACCGTTTTTTTCTCTGGATTTGGTTCGGCGCCTCTGAAAGATACCATAAATGATTCATCATTTTCTTCAGGGCAACAGTTGCAATGCGTTCATCTTTTAGTTTGTACAGTTGGTTTCTTCAACATCTCTAAATCGAGACGAGGAGCGAGAACTGAAACTGACGAAGTAAACCAGGATTTAACATATATGTGTACAGCAAAGAGACAGATATCTCTAAGGCCTTTTTCTTCTCTGGGTGTTAATTTAAATTGTGTTTTAAACAACCAAATTTTCATGGCATAAATGACTTTTGCCATCCATCTTGCTCGGTGAACGCCAGCTGGTCTTCTGAATGAAACTCCTCTCTTTGGTACTCCTCCAAGGAAAATGATTGTCAGTTCCAGCAATTCTTTGTAATCGTTACGAGGTTGATGTTCTTCAAGTTGAGTGGTAGCAAACTCAATCACTTCTGCTTTTATATCAGTAATACTGGGTATGGTATTTGGATCATCTAATGTTGTTCTGTAGTTTTTTGTCTAATTTTAACCATTTCATTCTAAATCGTTTGAAAATTGCAATATCAGGTCTGATGATGCAGGCAATGAATGCGAAACAACAGCTTCACTAACACTATTTCTAGTATGTGATGTCTGCAGGCAAGCCACAGCATACGTTTGTTCATTTTCTGTTCTAGAAGAACACAGGCACCATTTCTATGACCTGTATTCAATGCTGTGGTGTCAAAACACACGCATTTTATTTTGTCTGCGCTATCCCAATCCAAACAAACTTGGTGGACGGCATTTGCAGTTAATTCTCCTATGCTTGCAGTGATTTTTGAAACACCAAGAAGTTGATCAATGCCATCTCCTGAAATCAGTATAGGGAGTCGCTCAACAACTTCTCGTCCTGTTATGTCTTCTATTAGTTTTCTGTCCCAATGAATGGTTAAAGGAACATCAGCTTTTAACTCTTTCTTTAAATTTTCTTCAAATTTTTTCTGAAATTTTTCTCTTACTCTTCTTATCGATGAATAACTGACATTGAATTCTTCTGTATTTTTTCCAAGACCTTCAATCGTTGGTATCATCACTAATGATACACTTCTATTGCTCATTTTTGTTACATCAAGGGCTGCAAGCAATGTATCAAATGAAAGATTTGAAAGACGTTATTGTAGGCCCCTTAACGAAGACTTTTAATCAGTCACTCGAAAGGGGGATTATTTCTGAAGACTTCAAATTAGCTGACGTTACGCCTATTTTTAAAAAAGGCGACCGCACACTAGCTAGCAATTACAGACCCATTAGCTTAACGTCAGTTGTCGGTAAACTTTTGGAATCCGTAGTTAGGGATCGTATCATCGATCACTTAGAAAGTAGAGATTTGATTAATAGTAGTCAGCATGGGTTTCGACGCCATAGATCTTGTTTAACTAATTTGTTAGAATTTTATAACGAAATAGTGCGCGAATACGATAGGCAGAGAGCGGTTGACGTTATTTATTTAGATTTTAAAAAGGCGTTCGATACAGTTCCGCATAGGAGATTAATTGCGAAGATTAAAGCGCACGGTATACGCGGTCAGGTAGCTAACTGGTTAGAGGAATGGCTTCGTGCTAGGAGACAAAGGGTCGTTGTTAATGGTAGTGAATCGGGGTGGTTGGATGTAGGTAGCGGTGTCCCACAGGGTTCAGTGTTAGGTTCATTGCTATTCGTAATCTACATTAACGACACAGATGTAGGATTGACTAGTAACGTGTCAAAATTCGCGGACGATACTAAAATAGACGGTAGGGTTGTTAACGAGGACGATAGAAATAGGCTCCAAGACGATGTAAATAGGATTATGGAGTGGACGGTTACGTGGCAGATGCAATTTAACGTAGACAAATGTAAAGTTTTGCATATAGGTTCTCGTAACAATAATTACACGTACATGATGGATGATAGAGAGTTATCGAGCGTTGACGAGGAAGTAGATTTAGGCGTACGCGTATCTAAGGATTTAAAAGTTAGGAACCAGTGCCTGGAGTCTTGCGCAAAAGCTAATAGGATGTTAGGCTTCATAGCGCGTAATTTCGAATTTAAATCGCAGGATATTATATTGCCCCTTTACAAGTCCCTAGTCAGGCCTCATTTAGAATATGCCGTTCAGTTTTGGTGCCCGTATTTGCGTGAGGATATTGATAGGTTAGAAAGGGTTCAGCGTCGTGCCACGAAACTAATTCCGTCATTGCGCAACAAACCTTATGAAAATAGGATTAAAGAGTTAGACTTTCATTCACTCGAAACTAGGAGATTAAGGGGGGAGCTTATTGAAGTTTTCAAAATCGTTAATAACATCGATAACTTAAATGTTGACAAACTGTTCACTTTCGATAATAGCAATACTCGTAATAACGGATTTAAGTTGCGTGGCAGACGTTTCATTACTAATATCGCTAAAAACTTCTTTACGTTTAAAGTAATTGATAAATGGAATAATCTTCCCGCGCCCGTCGTGAACTCTACCAGCGTTAATATGTTTAAGAACCGTTTAGATAGGCATTTTAAAAGTATTAACGTTGTTTAAAATAAAAAAAAACAATTAGCAACAGGAGCTCTGGTGGTGGTGGTCGAGGATGAGTCTGTTGACGATAATGCCAGCTTGTGACATGCTAGCGTGTAATATGCCAGCAAAAAAAAAAAAAAAAAAAATTAGACTAACTCGAACGTAGATGTAGCTTGTAGCGTAAACTAACCCACTTTTTGTTTAACTTTACCTACTTCTTTTTTTTTTCTTATCCTCTCCTTACTTGCATGTCTGTAACACTCTTTACTTGCATGTCTGTAGTTTGCATGTTATGATAGTGAGTTAAGACTGTGTTTGCATGGTTTGTAAGCGTTCTTATTTTACTTCTTTTCATCTTTCACCCCTCTCCTCTTCTCTCCGACTATTTTTCCGACTTGTCGGCAGTGGCCGGCGGATGATGATGGTGAGTCTTTTTTCTCTTTTTCTGAATGAATGTTAACCCACGAGTGATTGGTATTGCTACTTACTTAACCCCTTATTCTCTTCTCTTAACCCCCTATTCTTTCCTTTCTCTCGGGCTAACCTTAGAGTGGATCTTAGGGTCTTTGTTAGCCTTAGCTTCTGTAGATCTGTAGATCATTAAGCAATTTTTGTTTCTTTCGTACAGTCTGTTTTGAGGTGGATGGTTCACTAGAATCAACCGTAAACTCTTCATCAGATGTTGTATTTTGTCTTTCAGCACCAGAACTGCTAGTTCCGTCACTGGGAACTACAGTTTCTTCAAATCTCAACATTTCTCTTGCTTTTCTTATGTTTAATTGTTCTTCCTTTTTCTTAGCATACTTTTTTTTCTTTGCAAACTCTTTATCAATCCCATCCATTTTTTCTTTTCGCCCCCGTTCTCGCTGGAGTTTTAGAAATAGCTTATCTTCTTCAATATCAATTAGCTTCATAGCATCTTCATGTGCTATATCAAACAGGCTATCTAATTCTTGGTTCCATTTGGTTTGCTTATCTAATAGATTTTATAATTGTTTCGCCTTATTCTCTTTATTTTTCTTTAATCCTTGCCATTCTTTGAACAGTTTCTCAATTTTGTCAACAACGTGCGACTTCTTTTTAGTTGGAATTCGTGCTCCTCCCCATACTGCCAACACATCATTTGCAGTAGACAAGCAGGCTTCTCGAATTGTTTGTTTTTATTTCTGTAAGCCATAAACAAAGCCATAGTTTCTCGCTTTGATGGAAGAACTGTTGTTTTAAGTGTATCTGATGGTTGTCCAATAAGCCAAACATTAGTATCTTTTCTTGTGTGCATAGCAGTACCCCTGCTAGAAGATGGCGGGGGTTCCATGACGAGAGTCGACAGCAGAACCTCTTACACTCACGACAGTCAGACGACTACTGAATTACAGTATAGCTGTACAGACAGTACAGTGTACAAGTGCCGGTTGACCTCATTATTCGGTCACAACAGAGTGTAAATGGTTACAAGAGTGTTGTGTTTACTCAGCACTGTTAGCTCTATATGCATTAACGCACTTATCACACGGAACAGATATTATAAGAAAAACGTCACAGTTCAAAACTCAATTTCCTGAAAGTAAACAGAAAAGTAATAGTTTAGGTTACGGTAGTGACCCCTAAAATACATTAGAATCACCTGAAATTTTGTATACATTACGTTTTTACCAAATTAAACATAATTAGAGGGTGTCCCGGAAAAAATCTAACAATCGATATTTTTGAATCACCCTAAATTATATATATATATATATAATATATATATATATATATATATATATATATATATATATATATATATATATATATATATACACAGTCAGTGACAAAAGTTTTGTCCCTCCGAAAAGTACAGGGTAATTTTTTTATTCGAGAACCCTATTCAGTATATGATAGCTATTTAGGGTTCTCGAATAAAAGAAATGACCCTCTATAAAATATATAAATCGCATATTTTTTACCGCTTTTACAATTTGTTCAGTTCCCATGGTAACTGTAAATCATCCGAGAAGAAAATATTTGTTTTTCTCTTTTTTTCCTTTCTTTTGCGATAAGTTGAGAGAGAGAGAGAGTTTGGCATTTATGATGACGTATAAAGCAATAGTATCTACCTTAAATCTCGAATTCAATAATATGGAGTTCTTTAGCCGTAATAATTCATAAAAATCTATAATTTAATGTATGAAATTAGGATAAATTTAATTACAATAAAACATAGGAATTTTCACGTAGATATTGCGAATTTCTGAAAATGGAGTAATTTAATTAATCATCGTTGATGAATATTTATATTACAGACGTTTTAGAAGCAAAAGTTGTGAATTACGTCTATAAGAAAATTATCGAAAGGAATCCCTTTTCTTCGCGCATTTTGTTTCTTGCTGAATTATTTAAAATATAATGTTTTTCTCAGCTACTTTCTTCAGTTAAACATAATATCAGGTTAATAATTATTATGTCAGAAAATTTCAGATTATACAGTATGATAGCGGGTATCTACAGGGACCTACAGGGATTCAGAACCAGAGATGGATACAGAATCGAAAAAAAGTATATTAGTTTCCTATTCTACTCCTTACCGGACATAGTGTTGCTTTACCTCGCTGATCTCACTGGAAGTGGTTTGAAGACATGGGTAAGCCATTTATGCATAACCAATTTGAAATATATCGATACATTTATCATATGATGCATTTCAGTAGTATAAAAAAAATTCCTAAAAAACGGCCACATGAATAATGTTTCAATGTCGTTTTGTAACTTTTCTATGTCACCCTCGTTTAATATTTCCTTGCATATCTTTGTGTCATCCGCGAAACACGATACGCATGGGCGTCGATTGCGGAGGGGACGCATTATTGTCATGAACACCAGTGTATATTTATTATGGAATTTAGCAGTCAGTTTGCATTTTAATAATTGCACGTAGCATTTGTAGCAACAGTTACTGAGAGTATTGTTTGATTCTCTGTTTGAAGGCGAAGTGTCCCCCCCCCCCAATATTTTAGAGCAATCGACGCCCCTGCTTGTGAGACAGTTTGACAATTTCTGAGACTTCAGATTTGACCCCATTTAGTACCACTCTTTGTGTTGTTTTGGTCAGAAAATTAAATATCCATTGTCCCAACTTTCCAGTCATTCTTGTGTCGTTGAGTTTGGATGCTATAATTCCATAAATAATCACATTCATCGAAGCCCTAAGCGATGTTTGTTCGGCCTGAATAAATCCTTTTCTTTTCGGTAGTAAGTAATCTTTTCCCAGTTACAAGTTTGAAGTACTTTATAAGGTGGGAAGTGAAAGCAACTGGCAGATAGTTCTTAGGCATGGTTCTGCTACCTCCTTTAAATAAAGGGACAGAGGTCATGTTCGTTAATGAAAGTGGAGTTTATCCTGTGTCGAGTGATTTTCTACATATTAAGTATAATGGCTTGGCAATACTGTCTCTGTAGTGGCGGCTTTTCAGAGGAGGCATGGGAGGGTGGGCCTCCTCTGTTTTTATCACTATAAACTATGAAAAAGGATTTTATTGATAGTATTAATCTATACGATCGTGACATGCAGAAAGTAGGGCATCTAACACTTTGTAATCTATTCTATTTACATAGCATATATTATGGATAATTTTGGGCCTCCCTACACTCTCTGACCACCAGCCGGCACTGTGTCTCTGCCAGGGCTGTGGAGCTGGAGCTGGAGCCGGAGCCAGGAGCTGGAGCTTGAAGCAATTTTGGTGAGTGGAGCTGGAGTTGGAGCTGGAGCCAGTTATTTTTGGGAAGCTGGAGCTGGAGCTGGAGCTGATAAAAAATGTGTCAGCTCCGGCTCCAGCCCAATATAAAGAGTTCATATTTAGATACAAACTTTTTTATGCTATTTTTTTTTTATTTTGAATGATTTCTAATTGGACTTAATTTTTTTCAGGAAATGTGTTAATTTTTAGAAACTTAAACTAGTAAGCTTAATTTTTAAAAATTGAAAATATTAAGTTTCATTCTTCTTTTTTTGAGCCCTTTCATAATGACAACTAGATCTCAAAGTCAAACAAAGTCCGCATTATTTGAATACTTCACAGTTTCTACAGATGGAAAATATTTCATTTGTCACTGTAAGAAAGAAAATAATGATGAACAATTATGTGAAACTAAAATTAGTTCTTGTACAAGCTATGATACAAAAGTACCAACCCAGACTGGCAAGACATCAAATTTAAAAAGACATCTACAACGATTTCATCCAAAAATTTTAGAAATTGTTAATAAGAAAGACAGTGAAGCAAGTCAAGCATCCACCTCAACTAAAAGTAAAATTTGTCCTGGGGGACAATTGCAAATGTCACCATTAACAAGTTTCTTTCCTAGTAATAAAGTTACTGTAAATATGACCTCAGATAAATTCAAGAAGTACATCATAGAAATGGTGGTAAAAAATAGTATACCTTTATCTTTTTCTCAACACCAGCTTTTTTAGGTCTTAATGGAGAAATGGCCAGTAAACTCCAAGTTTCTTTGGATAGAAATAGCATTAGAAAGATTGTGATTGAAGATGCCACACACAAAAAGGAGGAACTTCAAAGAACTCTTAAGGAGCGCTTTGTGTTCTTCAAAATGGATGGATGCACTCGCCATAGAGTTAATTATTTTGCCATTAATGTGAGATATATAGATGACAACAATAAAAAGGTGACTCGGACACTGGCAGTAAGGAATACACATGCACATCACACCAGTGAATATCTTTCTAAGTTAGTCGAAACTGTCTTACAAGATTTTAAAATAAAAAAAGAACAAGTTCTATGTATTGTCACTGACAATGCTTCGAATATGCTAAGCACTATTGAAAAACTAAATAGAGGGACAGTTACTAAGGAAATAATGGAAAATGAAGATGACATTTCTGAAATTGATTCTGCAAATGAAATGATAGTGACAGAACAAGATGATGAAGTTCTAGATGATATTGCTGAAGAAGCCACTATGCTATCTCATATTCAACACATGCGCTGTGTTGTGCATACATTGCAGTTAGCGATAAGGGATGGATTAAAAGAACGACATGTAGCAACTATGATCAGCAAGTTCAGAGAGGTAGCCACTGCAGCCAGAACACCAAAAATAGACTCCATTGTGAAGAAACATTCAGGTATGGGAGCTATTTTAGGTCAAGATACTCGGTGGGGCAGCACCTATTTGATGATTAAGCGTTTGCTTGATCTGAAACCACATCTTGAAGACCTGGCAAATCAAAATGTCTCATTAACTGAAAGTGAATGGATGCAATTGACCCAATTAGAAGTTCTGCTTCGTTACCCTTTTGCTGTCACTAAAAAGTTTCAAACAGAAGAATTAACTTCTGGTGAATTCTTGTTGGCATGGAAAGAATTAATATTTCGTCTCAATCAAACAGGAGGACTACTTGCTGAGGGAATTGTTTCTTCGATGAAGAAAAGAGAGGTATTACTATTAGAAAATGCAATTGTATTAGCTGCTGTTTACATAGACCCAGTGAACAGAGTTCTATTAAATGAAGACCAAAAAGCTAAAGGAAAAGAGGCCCTCTATGACATTGCATTGCGCATGGAAAAGCTGGTATCTGAAAAACCAGACGCCCAGAATGAAGAAGATAGCAGCATTACCAACCAATCATCCTCTTCAAATAATGAGGAAGATTTCACAAAATATTTGGACAGAATAGATAGATCAAATGCAAAACGTCTCAAAGTAGAATTAAAGAATCCTCCACAGATGAAAATAACCATATTCAAGCAAGAATTCTATGCTGAATTAAAGGAAGTAGAAAAATACAACCGCTCCTCTAAACTGACAGTTGACGATGTCATACCCTTATATCCAAAGATTATAAGGAATGTAGCTAGTATTGTATCAGCTCTACCACCCACACAAGTCAGTGTAGAACGCCTCTTTTCAGCACTGAGAATAGTGAAATCTGATTTAAGAGCATCAATGAAGGATGACTTAGCAGAAGCCATTTATTTCTGAGGACAGGCATGTAATGAAGATGTATAAAAAGTAATAAAATTTATTTTAATTTTTTTAAAAGGCTACATTTTCCAAATAAACATTCTATAATACAAACGAATAAGGTTTTTTTTTTGTCTTTTTAAAACATTTTTTTTGTCATGAAAGGTGTAGGTAATATTATTATTAATAAATGATAAAAAAAAGCCACAAAGGCATAGCTATAGTCATTAGAATTTAGATTAATAGCTGCAACAGGCTTTGGTCTAAATTTTAAAAAGTAGCCTGATGAATCATGTGATGGTGATGAAATGTTTTGTGTGGCTGCCTGCTATGGCCTATGAGTAGCAAGGTACAATTTCAAGAGATTTATCAATCATTAATATATGGTGAGAGGAGCTGGAGCCGGAGCCGGAGCCGGAGCTGGGCATAAAAAAATGCTGGAGCCGGAGCCGGAGTTGGAGCCAGAAATTTGAAAATGCTGTAGCCGGAGCCGGAGCCGGAGCTTAAGATTTTGGTGCCAGCTCCACAGCCCTGGTCTCTGCATTTCCTCAGAAGCATGACACTCCATGTGCCTGGTCGTGGTTCTGAATTTTTTCGTATTTGTGATAGAGCCTTAATTATGTCTCCTTCCAAGGACTCTAAATTCATTAATAGATTACTGTTCGAATTTGTTCTTGGCTGATTTGTCCCTATGTCAAAGAATTCATCTGGATTTTCTACTTTCTTGTTGGGGTCAGCGGTGCTGAACGCACAGCTAAATTGTTCCTTAAGCAGTTCGCCCTTTTTTTCTGGATAAGGTGTGTAATCAGTCGCCCCATCTTTTAATGGACCAATACTCTCTTCACATTGTATCTTTCTTTTCGCAAACGTGTAGAAGCATTTTGGGTTGTTTTTTTTCTGCTACCTTGTTTTCCTCCTCGTTTGTCAGTTTGTCATGTCGATGAATGTTTGTTTTAGGTCTATAGTTTTTTTTTTCTCTAGTTTGAGTCTTCTTGTTTCAGTTCTGCACCCGCCGAGGTTTTTTACGGTTTGTTTATGTTGTCTAAATAATATTCTGATTTTTCTCTCGAGCTTACTATGTCTTCTATTTTGTCTCTTCAGAACATGTTTTACCAATATGGGTTTAGTTTAGTTTTCTATTGTAAACAGTATTTCTTTGGAGTCTTCTCGTGAAACAGCAATTCTGAATTTACTTTCTTTAAATCTTCATTTGCACTTTCCCAATCTACTTTTTTTTAATTCATTTTTAAACCTTCAAATATTCCTTCTGACTCTCTGGGATGTATGTTTCGCCTTCAGGTTGATAACTTCATTTGTATATCGATTAGATTATGAACAGAAAAATTTGTGTGCGTTGCCCTTTTATTTATTGTTATGTTATTACTGTTTATCAAAATTAAATCCAAAACGTTATCTTCTCTTATCACTTTACAGAGTTCCTAGGTAAACCATAATGTTCTATAATATTTAGTATCATTATTGCTTGGGTTCTATCATCTTTTGTAATGTTACCATGAAACTTCTCAACATATATAACTGTCATTTTTCTTTCATGTTATGAATGGAAAGTTCCCTACAGATTAAAATATTTGTTGCTGTGTTTTGGATGATTTTAACATGTTTCTATTTCATTTGTAACGAATTGGAATTAACTCCTTGTGGTGTTCGGTGGTCTCTACACGTTCATAATAATTAGGTTCAATTCTTTGACTTCAAAAATAAGAGTTTCGAGCGTGCTGTTAGATTTGTTTACTTTCACATCATATGTATGGCTGTTTCATTTGAATACGATAGCCTTCTCCTTTACTAGTAAATCTACCCACTCTGTATATATTGTAGAACTCTACTGCTATCTCAGTGTCTTTGATACAATTTTCACAGCCTTTTTCGAATTTATGTAAACGTGTTTCCATTAGGCAGATGATATCTATGTTGGTTTCCAGAGCTATATTGTCCAGGAATTGCAATGTGCAGTCTGCATGGTTAGTGTGTAGGTCTTGTATTTTTGTGTGTAATAAATTTACAGGGTTAGTAATCACGGTGTTCGGTGATGGTGTTTTATGGGCGGTGTTACTGGGTGGGGCCGTTGCATTGAGAAATGCAACCCTTGTTACCATTGTAGTTGTTGAATTAATGGTGGGTGGTGCTGGACAGGAGAGTGGTGTATGTACTCCTGGGGTGCATATACAGGGTGTTATCAAATTATGTTTCATAAATTAGTATACATATTCAGAACGTCCAAATGAATAAAAAGTTCCCATGAAGATAAATCCGTAATCGCTTCGTTTCCGAGATACATTGCGTTTTTGCCGAGGACAACCCAATTAAAATGAGTCATTACAGTTTAGCAAAGTCGTAGTTGTCTGGTTGTTTAGGTAGTTATTTTTCTTTTGTTTTGATAGTATTTTGTTAGTTGTCATTTTAGAAACCAAAATTATTTCCTTCACTTCACAGGTCGCTCTCATGTAATGTTACAGAGCGTTATTTAAAAAATCTTGTTTATGCAAGGGAAGTTAATAACATAAATGAATTGTGGCAACGTGTTCAAGATTGTTCAGAAACAATAAGCAATCATGGAAGTGTTTTCGAACGTATACGGCAAAATTTTCAACAACGCGTTGAAGCATGTACTCTGATGCAGGGAAACCATTTTGAACACTTGCTGTAAATAAACTTTGATAAACTTTAATGACTCATTTTAATTGGATCGTCCTCGGCAAAAAAGCAATGTGTCTCGGAAACGAGGCGATTGCGGATTTATGTTCATAGGAACTTTTTTGTTCACTTTGACGTCCTGAATATGTATACTAATTTATGAAACATAATTTGATAACACACTGTATATGCGACGTTTGATCTTTTTTCATTAAAAGGGATGTTGTTCTCTTATCGTTCTCATTTCTTTTTAAAAATGCACTTCATTGGCACTGTTGTCATTTCTTTTATTTAAGGGTTGAACCGTTCTTTCTTGTTCTCTTCTTTGAGTACCCTTAATGTGAAGATACACGGGCACTCCATATTTAGGCGTTTCCTCTTCGTAATTGATTGTCTACATAGAGGGATGGAAATATTAGCAGCGTGGTCTGTATCGGCAACTTTCATTCCTCATCATGTAGCAACATTTTTTCTGGTGGTTATATATGCATTTGGAGCCATCTATACACGAATCTGTTTTGTAATATTCGCACATGGTCCGTCTTATTATCTTGTATCGTTTGCATTTCTTCGTCTAGGTGTTCTTCATCTCTTCTCTCAAGTGCGTTGTTCTCAGTGATCATACTTTCATACTTTTCAGCGTATTCTATCACATCGTTGTATTCCGTTGGTATATCATTTGATGTATTAGTAGAATTTCCTCCCTCAACCAAATTTTGAACCATTTCCATTTATTTCTCATCACTTTCCAGCCAAGTTTGTAAGGCTTTTTTTATTAATCCTTTCTTCCCAGATTAATGAAATCGTAATGCTTAAATGCGTTGCACAGAATGCATTTCAGGCCCGTTGTGGAGTCCACTTTTGTTTCGCAGTTCCAAGTGCACGCAACGGCGAATTCCTTAAGTCATAAATTGTTTTTGCTCAACTTCCTGGTTAAAAAACATTTCTCATATTTATTTTACTGATTCTTATTTATTGCCTTTTTTTGTTTTTCTTCTTCCTTTTCCTATTTTCGACTGATCTCGGCAGCTGGTTTCTTTTCTCCTTTCCGGGAAAATGAGACTTATCGAGTTTTATGGTCATCTTCCTGGTTTCCCAGCTCATGCTTGCGTGTCAAAACTGCTCTAAGGATGTTTAAGCTGGCTGTATGTTTTCAAATCCTGATATATTTATATATTTATTCATTTAGCTACACTATGTTGCACTTAACTATCACTCATTAAATTATTGCCGGAAATAAACTAACATTTTATAACCAATACGATGAACACAAAGTAATAGGTCACTTTTAATTTAGTATTATGGCAGAGGAAAAAAAAAAGCTTCTATTTACCTCAAAATATCCCCCCTCTCTCTCTCTCTCTCTCTCTCTCTCTCTCTCTCTATATATATATATATATATATATATATATATATATATATATATATATATATATATATACATATACTGTATATATAAATACACTAAATCCTTTGGCAAATTACTTCATGAAAATATTGTGATGAAAGCAGATGAAAGTAGATGAGAGTAGATAAGAGTTAGATGAGAGTAAGTGAGAGTAGATGAAAGTATATATGGAGACTACCGAGAATGTATATTCATAATGCATTTTTGTACTGAATATTACTACGAGCAATGGTTGGAAAAAATATCCCTTATCGAATAATTAATCTTGCTATAATTCACCGAATGTCTGTCCGTTTGTCCGCAGAAAAAACTTTTACGTTTCTGAACCAATTTCGACCAAAATTTCGTATGGTGGATGAGGGTGATGAATATTGCACGAAAATACGTGTGTGACCATCCCCCCCGCCCCGAGAATTACTGAGCCCGAAGGCCCCAGCACCGCAGTAAAACTATAAAAAAGAACGCAGTCATGAAAATCTTAAGCTTCACATTGCCGCCCGTAATAATAAAAAAGAAGAAAATTTGTACATGTTTAAAGTAAAATTTTACTATTAAGCAACTGTTATCATATGTGTGCTCCAGCCCCTCCCCCCGCCCAAATTACTGGGCCCGGAGGGCTCAGCACCGCAGGTCTAGCTAAATGGGCCCGTAGGGCCCTGTTTAGCTAGTATTTAGTAATGTATTCAATATGAACAAATGGGTCTTTTCTTCATCTCGGTATTTCCTATTTCAATCTTCGTCCGAAAATGAGAAATCCGGCAGTGAGAATCTTAAAGGGGGCAATTTTCATTTCGATCCATTCTCATTTTCAATGTAGGATTTCCCAATTTAAGTTCGATTTTTCATAGAAAATATCCCTCGGGTACGCAATTGCGTAACCGCTTCCCGTCGACCATGTAGTGACTCGTGGTCATGTGGTAAAGCTGTAGGTCTCCTCCGGCGTATGATCTTAGATGTTGCCGAAGTTAAACAACCACAATAAACAACAATTAAAAAATTTAAATGGTTTATAACAAAAAAGGAGATTCCGCATATGTGTTCCGCGTATTAAACGGTCTTCTGTCTTTCTTGGAAACGCTTCTATGATCGAGTGTCACGTTTTACACTGTCACATTTTATCGACCATGTTAACCATACGACTACACTTGACTGGGCTATGTCGTGACCCCGTCCTGAAACCGTTTCCAGTCCTTCAAGTAGCGTTGAATTTGCTCATTAATTGAATGGGTTACCATTCTCTGCGTTCCAATTCCACGTTAAATTGAAGGGCCCCTCTGTGATATATAACCAACGTGTTGTGAAAACTAGCCAAGAATAGTCGATTAACAAAGACTGTTACTGGTATTTTGCCAGCGCCCGTAGCTCAGTGGATAACACCGTTACTCTATAAACGAAGTGAGGTTGGGGGTTCGACTCCTGATAATAATAATAATAATAATAATAAAGGAATTAGCGTAATGAGCTCCAATAGTTTCATTTGTGGGCTCTGCCAGTTTCTAGTCCCCCCTGACTGACAAATACTGTATTACTCGAGTTGTTTGAAGTTACATTTCCCAGCAAAAATTGACGTAAGAAAGGTCACAAATGCCCTTCGTATAACATTGAAGAAATAGTTATACAGCAATTAAATGCATGGTCAAATATTTGTCAACCAATTCAATAACCAATCCAACCATGCTACATTGACACTAACCCTCTAGTATGTTACCAGAACAATAAGTAGGGTTATTGTGATCATCATGGTCCTTCATCTGTTTATTCGTCACAGTCTCCCACACGACTATCCCCTTATCTTCAACAATACACAACTCAATCCTCCTTCTTCTTCTTTTAACATTCTTGGTATTTCCTTTCCTCGTAATCTTTCCTGGAAAAATCACATATATTCTCTTTGGAAAACAGCTTCTAAGAGGTTAGGTGTGCTGTTTCGGTTCCGCAGTTTCTTCATCCTCACCCAGTTGCTGTCTTTGTACAAGGATCTCATCCATCTCTATACGGAGTACGCTTCTCATGCGTGTGTGTGGCTCATGTGTGGGTGGCTGAACCCACACAGCTCTACTTGACAGGATGGAATCAAAGGCTTTTCGTCTCATGAGTTCCACGCCACTTACTGACTGTCTTCGATTCGTATCGCTATTATAATGAACATTGCTCTTCTGAACTCTATAACTGCATGTCTCCTCTTTTAAGGAGAGCACGCAGTACCAGACCTTGGACACATTCTCATTCCTTTTCTGTCCAACTCTCTAACGCAAGGGCTAATCGGTTTCCCAATCTTTCATCTACTGAACTGGTTAACTCTGGAACATCCTTCCTCATTCCATCTTTCCCCCCTGTTTATGACCATCAATCTTTCAAACGCAGTGTTCTGGTACCTCGAAAACCTTGGACCTTGATTTCGGCCCTCTTCTTCCTTTGATGAAGTCAGTCGCCTTTGGCCCCTCATTCCTGCATAAAAACCAGTTACATCAGTTTGCAAATATTTGACCATATATTATATTTGATATTTGGGTGGAATCAAATCTTTTGCGCGTGAGTAAAAAAAAATTATTTCAACGAACATTATGAATTTCCAAGAAACGTATTAAACCTGAACAGAATACCGAAACCCATTCGTTTCTTCTTCCTAGTTGGGTTAGGAAACAACAAATCATATTACTAAAATGTTAAATAAAGTCACTGGAAATCCAATATATACAGAAAATACATTTAAAGAAAACCCATAAAATGGGATAAATTTCGTACGGATCTAAACCTGTAAAACCAATTATCCTTCCGAATCTCAAGTTTTATGTGCCGGAAGAATATGCATCACATCTCGTTCTAAGCTTTTCTTAAAGTCACGTTTCCATCGCTCGCTCAAAGCTTGAAGAAGATAAAAGTAAGATCAGGATAAAGGTAATAAAATCTCATTTATCTTTTATTTTTCCTTTACTTTTGGATCTGAAGTCTTTTATGGTCGATACCTAAGTTTGGATCGATTTTGGTCCTAAAAAATAATCTTTGTTTTACAGGGTGATCCACATTGGTATTCCCAGAAATAACTTGTTACGTAACTATTTTTTTAATGCCTTTTTTGGATCATCCTGTATTTTAGCTACTTTTTTTCCCCATTTGTCCTGTGTTACGTTATTTACATTATTTTTTTGTTCAACCTCTTCCGTAATGCTTATTAGGTCTTATGACAGAAGTAAAGGAACCTACAGCTTGTAGTGGTATTCGAACCACTACTTTACCAAGAAGACCCAGAGAGCCCGCCTTAATCGGTACAAATCTGAAGTCCGAACTGCGATTCGAAACCCCCGATCTTCAGATGAAGAGACTGGCGCGTTACCACTAAGCTACCCTAGCAGGTTACGTTATCAGTACGATAATTTTGTTTCCGGAAGCAATTTCTATATTATATTTTATATATATATATAATATATATATAATATATATATATATATGTGTGTGTGTGTGTGTGTGTGTGTATGTGTGTGTGTAATATAGAAATTACTTCTGGAAACAAAATTATCGTGTATATATATATATATATATATATATATATATATATATACAGTATATATATATACTAGAACGCCCGCTGCGCCTTGGGTAGCAAATGCCGCGATACACAACGTAGGCGGAGATTGGGAGGGGCGGGCGTGTTACTAAAACCTTTCCTGGTTCTCCCTTAATGTACGAGTAGGCTATATACTAAATTTGGTGCAGATTACCCAAGCCATTTAGGTGTGTATAAACAAACCTGGAATATCACAGACATTAGGGTTACCATACGTCCGGTTTTTCCAGGACATGTCCGGAAATTTTGAATATTTATAACATTGATTTCTGAGGCCATAACACTTGTTCTTATTTATAGGTACTCAATATAGACGACATGTAGTACACAGTGTATATATATAACATTAACCTCTTTTGGACCACTGGGTCGAATTTGTACCGTTTCCAATACACGCATTCATAATTTAACCCTACAAAATCTTCAGGCGTTAAGAGGTTACTACAACGTGAGTTGGTAGATACTAATACAGATACACCCCTCCACCTCTGGAGTGTCCTCTTTTTTGAAAGTTCAAATATGGTAACTCTAACAGACATCATTATCATCATCATCATCATCATCCCTTATATATACACCCGGATGCAAAGATCGTGTCCACGTCAGAAATAAGTATATAAAAGAATACAAAGGAAAACAAAGGACACCAAACAGCAACAGACCAATTGGTCCCTACGAGGCTGTCTGTTTAAGAAGGAAGATTAGGAAAATACAGAATATGAAATATGACGACTTAAACATCTAAATTAGTTGCCATGGAAACGTTACATATGTATATTACGTCATAGCAATCGTGGAACTTTGTGCGTAACTAATTATTATATACCTGTCTGACCTTTTATGTAGATACGTCCGAGCTTGAAATGTTGTTCCAGAACTAAAGAAATCGTACATACGAAACTATTGTGTAGGTAGGTTATAATTATGTAATGCTCATTAAATCATTCAAATGATTTAATGAGCAGTGACATAATTTGTCTTGCAGTATATTACAGTATAAGGGGGCATTTCAGCAGGAGGATTCAATTGTCAGAATATTTACGTTTCTAACGCACATTCTGCTTTATTATGCATTCTATACAATGTATTATATACAATGTTGTTTTACATTTCCAAGGTCATTCACCGATAGCGTGTTCGCCTTCATTTGAAATATGGTAAATTTAGCATTTGCAATTTGGAAAAGATACCCTTTATTTTATGGGTACATAATATCCGAAGAAATACTATTTATATTATTACATTTATGTATACGTAATATTTTAGTATTTACATTTTAGGAAAAATTATAGAAAATAATTTCAAGGCCACGTATTTTAGTGGTGATGCGATTGCGTAGGTCACATTAATTAAGGTTTTATGATAATGAAAGTAATAATGGCATTATACAGACGCTAAGTTTATGTTTTAGTTTTCGGATCAAGTAAAGATAAACACCCCAGCCTTTTTTAGTTATCTTTATAAGGCTAACTAACGAAACTATAACGACCTAACCTAACCAATCGTCAAGGGCGTACAGTTGACCTAACGATTGGTTAGGTTAAGTCGTGATATTTTCGTTAGTTAGCCTTATAAAGCTAACTAAAAAAGGTTGGGGGGTGCTTATCTTTACTTGATCCTAGTTTTCTAGTAGAACCCTTTACACAAGCATAGATTTCGAAGGGTAAAGATGTAATGTCCGGGAGATCGGGAGGATATTTTAGGCGAAGATAAAATAGAATTCCTATATCATAATAACGTACGTGAATGGGATCAATCCGGAATTAACTCGAATCCGATATTATTCCAATTAAACGATTCAAGATTGGATTTAATTGCGGTTAGTATGATTCGACTAATTCCAGTTCGATTTAATTACGTTCTGTCTACCTGTACCTCCGCGCCCCCTATACAGTATAATATAACCTATAACCTAAACAGCAGTTTCGTATGTACGATTTCTTTAGTTCTGAAACAACATTTCAAGCTCGGACGTATCTGAAAAGTCAAACAGGTATAAAATAATAATTGTTATGTACAAATTTCCACGATTACTATGACGCAATATACATATACAACGTTTCTATGGCAATTAATTTACTGTAGATGTTAAAGTCGTCATGTTTCATATTCTCTATTTACTTATTTCTGACGTGGACACGATTTTCATATCTCGGTGTGGGTGTGTGTATATATATATATATATATATATATTATGAACTGTTATCCTCTACGTCTGATATTTTTAAATTTAATTTAATTATACATTTACCATATTTATTTTTTAGTTTCGCTAAAGAATTTAATCTTAAAAGACAGAGTCTCCCAAGGGGATAGTGATTTTCGAATCTTTTTCAAAATTTGAAAATTATTTTTGGAAATTTTTAACGTCAAGGATCAATTTTTTTTTTTTTACCCAAAGTCTTTGAATTAAGAAAGGAATAGCTCTTTGTTAGCTTTAGCTTCTGTAGATCTGTTCTCTAGATCTGGAGAGTGTGCTGGGCGGATCACGGAGGTGATTCAGTCAGGCATGAAAGCGTACATTCATTATTCTGTTCCTACTAATAATGCAAAAAGACCTTGGTTTAACTTTACTTGGTCTAATGCTATTCGCAACAGAGAGGAGGTTTTCAAAAGGTACCGTCGCTATCCAACTCCTGACTCTTGGGTTCCGCAAGGGACGCTCTACTGACGAGCTTCTTGCATATCTTTCTGACTCTTGGTCATCCTCGTTTCGGGATTTCGGTGAAACATTTGCTATTGCGCTAGACATAGCAAAAGCTTTTGACAGTCTGGCACAAATCTTTAATTTTGAAACGGCCTTCGTTCGACTTCTATCCTTCTATCTGTACCTTCATCACTAATTTCTTTTCCGTCCGATCTATAGCTGCAGTTGTAGATGTCCACTGTTCTTCTTCTAAAGTTATCAACAGTGGTGTTCCTCAGGGTTCTGTTCTGTCATCCACTCTTTTCCTTTTATTTATTAATAATCTTTTAATTCGCACTTCCTGTCCTATTCATTGCTATGCCGATGGTTCCACTCTTCACTTTTCCACCCGCTTCCCAAAGCGTCCCTCACAGCAGTCACTCCATGATTCACGTAGAACGGCTATGGGACACCTGACCTCTGATCTTTCTGCTGTCTCTGATTGGGGGAGAGAAAACCTTGGCTTTCAATGCCTCAAAAACTCAGTTCCTTCATCTGTCTACTCGTCACAATCTTCTAAACGACTACCCCTTACCTTCAACAACACACAACTCAATCCTTCCTCTTCTCTTAACATTCTTGGTGTTTCCTTTTCTCGTGATCTTTCCTGGAAAGATCACATATACTCTCTTTCCAAAACAACTTCTAAGAAGTTAGGTGTGTTGTACCGCCTCCGCGGTTTTTTCACCCCAACTCAGTTGCTGTCTCTGGACAGGAGTCTTGTTCGTCCGTGTATGGAGTATGCTTCTCATGTATCGGGTGGATCAACCCACACAGCCGTACTTGAACGGGTGGAATCAAAGGCTTTTCGTCTCATCAATTCTCCGCCTCTTACTGACTGTCTCCAATCTCTCTCTCTCTCTCTTCGCCGCAATGTTGCCTCACTCTCTCTTTACTGTCGCTATTATAACGGACATCGTTCTTCTGAACGCTCTAACTGCATGCTTCCTCCTTTAAGGAGAGCTCGCAGCACCAGACTTTCTACACTTTCTCATTCCTTGCTTGTTCACCTCTTTAATGCAAGGGTTAATCGGTATTTTCAATCTTTCATCTACTCAACCGATCAACTGTGAAACAATCTTCCTCAATCCATCTTTCCTTCTGTCTATGACTTCTCATCTTTCAAACGCAGAGTGTCTAGGCATCTCAAAAACCCTGGACCTTGATTTTTACTTTTGTGGGCATTCGCCCTTCCCCCGTCCTTCTTGCATTAAAAAACTATTATTTTGTTAAAGGTCTATAATTTATTAAAGTTTTATTACAATGATAGAGTTATGAGTATGTTATGGTATATTATAAATGGTGTTATGAATGTGTTATGATAGATTGTGAAAAGTGTTATGAATGAAAACCACAACAACAAACATAATATAGGTTCGAGTAGAATGATCAGTAAAGAGGTCCAGAAACTGGCCAGGCTTTCAAGGGGGCTTGGGAGGTCGTAAGATCGAGTCCGAGCGAGGACTTTGTAATTTCTGACCGCCCGTGGTGGCATGGGATTCGGATTCCACGTTAAACTCTAGGTCTGAGGTGGAGTAACAAGTTCGACCTTCGTCATAATGAACAATTCGGGCGGAAGAAAAGCCAAGGTTAACCGAAACGAATGTAACCCATTACGTTAACTCCCGAATTATTATTCCTAGCTTTATCGGGAGTCCAAGCTCGACCTCAGTTTATTCAATTCGCTTACAGTGAAGTGATGTTACTATTTGAACTACGGGCACTGGAGAGGATCGGATATAAAGAGATGTTTAAAAAAAATCTTTTCAAAAGTACCATTCACCATTTTCAATTTTATTACATTATTGATCCAAAACAAAATTGAGATTCTTGCTGAAACTCAAAATACGAGCGAGAACTCTATTTGACACATACTTAAAGAAACACTTTACGTATAGGGATGCATCTGTTGAATTCCATGAAAAGATTGTCTTGTAAGTTGTAAGTAGAGTGGAAATGATATTAATTAAAGGTGTTGAGTTTGGATGAAAGACGATTTTTGGAGCGATTTTTCATTCGTTTCATGGATGATTTCAGCTTAATTTAACGGAATTTATAAGATACGTGATGTAATTTTATACATGTGTTATATAGTTTGTATAGTATATAGTATAGTATATAGTATATAGTGTATAGTATATAGTGTGTGTGTGTGTGTGTGTGTGTGTGTGTGTAAATTCTTGATATATGGTGAAATGAAAAAAAAGGTCTTACCAAAAAATTACAAGCTTTTTTCATTGTAGAGAAACTATAAGCCTCTCTTTTATCTTTTATCTTTTAATAATTATTATTATTACACAAATAAAGAGAAATAAAATCACTAAAGAAATAGATTTATTGGACCCACAAGTTTTCAATCCCATTCTTCAGTTCCATTTGCACTTGATGAACACTTTATGGAATAGGTCGAAAGATTGTGTATCTAAATAAATCCAGCTCTCATTTTGTCTTCATTCTTTTAATTCAACTTCTCGTAAATGAGAATATTCATTTATTCACTTCAATTACACAAATAACATACATCTAACTCAGGGGTTTTCAACCTTGTCTACACCGCGTACCCGTTTGAAAAGTCAAGGAGTTTTCGTCTACGCCTATACAATATATACAGGATGTAACAAAAGTCCGTTCTCAGGGAAATAAAATAGAATAGAATTGAACAAGAAAAACAAGTAGAAATGCGTCAAAGACGAGTAGAAATGGGTGAACGGCTACATGAAATGCAAATTGAGCATGTTCTGGATTAATTGGTGAGTTGATTGTATTGTTTGTAATGTATAGTTAAAACTATTTTCTCGTTCAATTCTGTTATATCTTATTTCCCTAAGAGAACGGACTTTTGTTACACCATATATATATATATATATATATATATATATATATATATATACAGGGTGGCACAAAAGTCAGGAACCATAGGTACATTTTAATAATTTGTGTTTTAATATGTTTTGTTCTTTTCAGATTTGTTGTTGAACCTATGGCACAGAAATTGACAATAGATGAACGGGTGGAGATAGTTTTAATGTGTGTAAGGCGTGGTAACACACACCGATCAGTTGCTACTGCTTCTAATGACAAACACCCTGAGAGGCCGCCAGTTGTTCAGGCATCAGTTGGAAAACTGTTCACTCGCTTCAAAGAAACGGGAAGTGTTCATGATCGGCTGCGTAGTGACCGACTAAAAAGTTCAACCGATGCAGCAACATCACTAACGGTACTCAATCACCTCGAAAACAGCCCACGTAAGTCCTTAAGAAAGTTATCCCAGGAAACGGGTGTCTCCAGAAGATCCATTCAACGAATTCTTACAACAAATCGTTTCCATCCCTACAAAGTCCAACTCTGGGTCCACTGTTATTTTTATTATATATAAATGACCGTCCACGTTCATCTGATATACTGAACTTCATAATGTTTGCAAATGATACAACTGTCTCTTTTTCTTGCAAAGATGTTAATACAGCTAAGAATATATTTCATTCAGAATTCATCAGTGTAATGAAATGGTGACCACCAATAAACTCTTCCTAAATACCAGTGAAACAAATTTCATGATTTTTACTAATAAAAGAAATGTATATCTTGATGAACTTAATGTTAATGAAATCGCCATAAAGGAGTGTACTGGAACAAAATTTCTTGGTGTAATGCTAGATAAGAATTTGCAATGGAGTGATCATGTAAATTATATCGCGAAAAAGATTTCAAGGAGCGTTGCTATAATGTTTAAACTTAGAAATGTAGTCCCTAAACAAGTTTTATTGACTCTTTATCATACGCTTGTTCTTCCTTATATAACATACTGCACCCTTGTTTTGGGGAAACTCCGCTAACAACGCATTTAAATGGTATCTTTGTCATCCAAAAACGAGCAATAAGGTTATTATCTGATGCTGATTTCCTTGATCACTCTAGTGCATTATTTAAAGAGCTAAACCTACTAAAGCTCAACGATATAACCAAACTGGCACATTTTATTTTTATTTACAAGTGTAAGAACAAAATCATTAATTTGCAATGGGTAAATAGATATTTTGTAACTCATCAAGAAATCCACTTGTATCAGACCAGAAATAGCTCAAAGCTTGTTATACCTCAATTTAGATTGTCTTCATCTCAAAAACTACCCATCTTCATTGGATTGAAACTATGGAATGACTTGCATGCCGATATAAAAAATATTGTGAATATAAATTTGTTTAAAACCAAGTTGAAATCCCGATTAATAATGGCATACTAACAAAAATCTAGGATTAATGTCCACTAATATTGTTTAATATTGTCCATTAATATTGTTTAATATTGTAATACATGTTTTAACTATTAATAATACTTATTTACTTATTTATTTATTTATTATTATTAAGTAATAACAACTAGGTGCTTATTTTTAATACGAGCCCAGTAAAGCCTAAAGCTTAAGGGCCAAATTAAATAAAATAAATAGTCGAGCTTCAAAATTATTCATGTCATTGTAAATTGAAAAAATGAATTTATTTTATTATTATTAATAAAGGTTATTCTATTCTATTCTATTCTCGTTCAGGAACTGCACGGTGACTACACGGACCGTCGTATAGAGTTCTGCCAGTGGTTTCTACAATATCGACAGCTTCAACGAAGGATCATGTTCAGCGACGAAGCGATATTTCACCTCAGCGGTCGTGTCAATAGGCATAATGCACGCTATTGGGCCAATGAGACCCCCCTGGATGGAGAAAGGACATGTGCAATTTTATCCACGAATTATGGTGTAGGCTGCGCTCTGGGGGGATCGGTTAATTGGTCCGTACTTTTTCGACGGCAGTGTAACAGGTGAAACATATCTGTATATGCTGGAAGCATTTCTAATGCCCATACTGGACGACATTCCATTGGCAGAACGGGCGGAGATGTGGTTTCAGCAGGATGGTGCACCACCACATTTCGCAACCATCGTCCGGAGCTCTTTAGCTGAAACGGCTGTAGGTCAATTCGTTCCCGAAAAAATCGTTCCTAGACAACTCGTTCCCGGTCTTTTCGTTCTCGGTCAATTTGTTCCATTGCAAATTCGTTCCTATCACCAAGTTCGTAGCCTACTCTTTTCGTGCGTGAATTAAGTTAAGTTCCCCTAAAAGTTGAAGTTAATAATATTACTTCGGATGGTAACACTGACTTTCACTTTCACTTCAGTGATAGCCGTGTACACAGTTGGTGGTTTCGCTAACAGCTGCGTTAAAGAAAAATGCCTCGCCTATTTTCTTCTGAAAGGGGCAAGAAAAAGCTTATTGATGATTCAAATTATATCTATGAGATTCATCGTCTCACTGTTGATAGATCCAAGATTTATTGGAGGTGTGAAAAACGTCCTCTGTGTTTGGCCCGGGTACATACTATGGCAGATGATCCTGACCACGCCATTGTGCACAGACATAAAGAGCACAACCACCCGGCAAACGCTTTAACTGCTAAAGTTCATGCGACAATTTCGGACATGAAGGCTGCTTGTATTGAAAGTCAACAACCTTCCCGAACAGTAATCGCTGAACATACTTGTCAAATGAATGACCATCAGCTGGCTGTTTTTCCAGGAATTTCAAACGTTGCACGCAATATTAGACGCTGGCGTCAGGAAAACGACAATGCACCGCCTGTTCCAAAAGACCATAATGGATTTGACAATCCAGATATGTACAAGTTCTTAGAGAACGGCGACCTCTTCCTGTACTGGGATAGCGGTAAGAACGATGAAAAGAGGATCTTGGTGTTTGCCACCGAAGAAGGCGTGAACGACCTGATACGGTTCCAAAATTGGGCGGCTGATGGCACGTTTAAGGCCTGTACAGAGGTATTCTACCAGGTATACACCTTGCACATTCAAGATGGTCCCTTTAGTGCCCCGAGGCTATTCGCTCTCCTTCCTGACAAGACGGAAAATACATACAGAACCTTACTCTCAAAATTGAAGGAACTTTTCCCTGACCTCAATCCGGCCTCGATTATGATGGATTTTGAGAAGGCCAGCATGAATGCATTTCAAGCTATTTTCCCATGAGTTAGAGTAACTGGTTGTTTGTTCCATTTGTCCAAAAATGTGTACAGACATGTCGTTGCTCAAGGCCTGCAACAGAAGTATAACACAGATGACGATTTCTCTTTAAAAGTGAGGTGTTTTTCTGCTTTAGCCTTTGTTCCAATCCCAGATGTTATTGACACACATTTGAAGAGTTAACTGATGATGATGAAATTCAACAAGAAATTGTGTCCTACTTCGAAACTAACTACATTGGTGAAATTCGAGGTCGTGGTAATAATCGGCGTCGCGTGCAACCTTCATTTCCAATAGAAATATGGAATGTACGTAAGCGAACCGAACTCGACATGCCGCGTGCAAATAACTCTCTTGAAGCATGCATGGCATAATGCTTTTGCTACTAATGTGTGTACGCATCCTACAATATGGAAGCTTATTTTAGCCTTACAAAAGGAGGAAAGTCTCTCACGCACGGAAAAGAGTAGGCTACGAACGTGTGATACTGTCAGGGTGACTAAGAAATATGGTGATATAAACAAGCGTCTAAAAAAAGTACTTGAGAGATACGATGCTAACAAGAAAATAACGTTCTTAAAAGCTGTTGCCTACAACTTACATATATTTTAAATGTTTTAAATAAGGGTTTTAATAAAGTTTTAATAAAGTTTTAAATAATTTTTTAGTTCCAAAAAAATTCATCCTACAATATGGAAGCTTATTTTAGTCTTTCACGCACGAAAAGAGTAGGCTACGAACTTGGTGATACAGGAATATAGGAACGAATTTGCATTAGAACAAATTGACCGGGAACGAAAAGACCAGGAACGAGTTGTCTAGGAACAAATTATCCGGGAACGAATTTTTCGGGAAAGAATTTACCGCGCACGAGATGAAACATTCCCAAGCAAGTGGATCGGACGGCGAGAGCCGGTCGAATGGCCACCTAGGTCTCCAGTAGTGATGAAAGCAGGTATTGAAAAACCGGTATTTATACCGGTATTTGACAAGAGACACGATACCGATATCGTGACTATCGATACCGTGTTTTCGGTATTGAAGAACTGCCTATTGTCTTTATTGTGGGAGCAATCAGCAAATGTCAAGTTAACAAAGATTTGTTTTTTGTATGATTTTTTGGCTAAAGTGAGTAGAAATAATGATTTATCTTCATACATAACTTACACATGCAGTATATCTTTGAGGGGCGTCATTAGTGTATGTCACAATTTATCATGTTTTTACACGATTCCAAAACCTTGCGTTGCTTTTTTAGATTCGTTATTGAGAATTTGAGTTCATTCAGATTTTGAATTTCGTACTAGACACTTGCAGTGGTTGATTGATGCGCATATTTCACAAGTTAAATTTTGTAATTTTGTTACGTGCGTATTGCAGTCTTGTGATATGGGAATAAGCTATTTCTTACTTTAAATAATCTACCCCTTCGAATCTATTACAAGAATGTCAAAAAAATCAATCGTGTGGAATTATTTTATTAAGAAAAATAAAGACGAAGCTGAATGTTCAAAGTGTGAAAAAGTTATAAATTTAGAGAAGCTGTACAAGGCATTGCTTTCCATTAAACCCACTAGTGTAGAATCAGAAAGAGCTTTTTCTGCTGCTGGCTTATTTCTGACCAAGCTAAGATCAAATCTCTCTGAACAATCATTAGATAGTCTTTGTTTCCTCAAAACTTACTTCCAAAACCAAAATAAGAAATAAATATGCAAAATTATTAATAAACTTTTTTTTTAAATTGTTATTTTTCCCTTTTACCTTTGGTTATCTGATATACTTAATCATTATAAATAGTCCTTCCTTTTTCCTGCCTTTCCCTAGGAGCTGCTGTTCAAACTTTTTTTCAATCAATGCTATTTTCCTTTGGTGTCGGTGACAGAATTTAAAAAGTAACTTCAGTTTTTATTGTCGTTAATGTGGTGAGTACTATAGGTCCTGCAGGCTTGTGGGAGGGTTGGCACTTGGCAGGGTGACACCAAAAAAATCATTATAAATTATTCTCTGCATAAAACCGGTATCAGTAAAATAATTGTTCAAATACCGGTATTAAAAATTGTCGGTATTATTTCATCCCTAGTCTCCAGACATCACGCCTCGTGACTTTTTCTTGTGGGGCCATCTCAAGTCGGTAGCCTTTGCTGATTGACCCAGAACCATACGTTCTCTAAAGGATAAAATCACATCTGAGTGTGCCAAAATCAGTACCAATGTGTTAAGGAATGTTCAAACATCATGCATTTAACGCGTCAGAAAGTGTCTCCAAGTGGAAGGCCACCAATTCGAAACATTTATTATACAGGGTGTTTATAAAGTCCCTATCTATTTCGGTGAAAACGTAGTAAAAAGGGTAAAATTCAATAACAATATAATAGAAGGCGTACATTTAATGAATACTTAAGCATATGATTCTACATGAGCACCATCAGTAACTCTACAGAGTTCGAATCTGTCAGCAGCATTGCGGAACACATTTTGGAGCATGACAGGGGGTATTTTTTTAACTGCTGCTACGATACGAGCACGTAAATGTCCCAGCTTCATTCAGATGGCATTTTAAACACCGTCGTCTTTCAACAACGCAAACATTGTTCGGGAGTACCTAAATGAACGATTTCCAAATCGATGGATCTGACGTGGAGGCAACAGGCCCTGGGCGGCTCGATCTCCTGACCTAACGCCCTTGGATTTCTTTGCATGGGGCTTTATCAAATCAAACGTCTATCAAACGAGGGTTACAGATCTGCAAGATTTACGTTCTCGTATCGTAACAGCAGTTACAAAAATAACCCCTGTCATGCTCCAAAATGTGTTCCGCAATGCTGCTGACAGATTCGAACTCTGTAGAGATACTGATGGTGCTCATGTAGAATCATATGCTTAAGTATTCATTAAATGTATGCCTTCTATTGTATTGTTATTGAATTTTACCCTTTTTGCTACGTTTTCACTGAAATAGATAGGGACTTATAAACACCCTGTAATTTAATAAAATGTGCCTATGGTTCCTGACTTTTGCACCACCCTGTGTGTATATATATATAATACCATTATTAGCTTGCGATGTTGAAATGTTTAAAAAACTGCATTTACAAAAGAAATGAAAATGATAAAACCAAGTATTTTGTTAATTCATCGTGTACCTCTGAAAAATCTAATACATACCCCGCGGTTGAAAACCCCTGATCTAACTTCATAAATAACAAACTAACCCATGAACTACGCAACACGAACACAAACAAGCTAATAATTGAAATTTTAAAACGCATCATTTTATGATTTTATAATTGAATGCGTTCACCTGAAAAGCTAAATGAATCGGAAGAACGGATAAAGGATTGCTCTCTGATGTGACACAGATTTCTCCTTTGTTGTTTATGATTTAATTAATAAAGTATTTGTATTAACTTCTACTTCACCATCAACAACGCTATTTCAGGTACGGGTGTTGTTACAGGTGATTCTGTTTACCTGAATAAATTTAGCGTAACATCGTGATTGGCTACGAAGGATTCTAAAATGAACAATAAATAAATCAATTACAGTTCGTATTTGGTCAGTAACTGTTACCTCCCCGCCCTGTTACAAATAACTACGAGTATATAAGCATCATTGCATTAGTATCTAAACAGTGTCTTCCCTTTGTATGTGAGTGTGTGTGTGTGTGTGTGTGTGTGTGTGACAAATTTCTTTCTCCATAAACACTAGAGAGAGAGAGAGAGAGAGAGAGAGAGAGAGAGAGATTAGCATCTTGCAAGATACTCATTACACTGACACTTAAATGTAAATTGAATTATAAATTATCGCTAAGATTTTAGGGTATTACAAGTGAGAAGCAATTTGAACTTCTTGATTTTATCAAAATAAAATACCTGATGAACGTTTTTGGAAATAAAATGTATATCATTACCTCGATTAGACCAAATTCTCTTCGATCGATACCTGAATTAGCTAAAATGGCATTAAATTCTACATACAAACTGACAAACAAAGACAAAAAAAAAAAGAGATTTTGGAAGATAACTATTTCCTCGTTTTGGACAAATTGAAATTTTCTGGTATTCTGCACAAAAACAATATTCATTTATATAAAAAGCTGCTTCTTAATGTATGAAACAGCACAACATTTAACAAACAGAAAGAGAGAGAAAGAGAGAGAAACTTTAAAAAATTACTTTTCACGGTTTCTGGATCAGAACAATGTATCAGTGAAATGCAAAAATTAAAAATTAGGAAAAGCACTCAGTCAGTAAAGATGCACACACACACACACACACACACACACACACACACATATATATATATATATATATATATATATATATATATATATATATGGGATTGAAAAATGGTCCCCTGAGTCATTTATCATTACTTATTCGAACTATAAATCTATAATGGATTTAATTTTCCCAGAAGAGTTCCTTGTTTCATGCACGGTTTGTCTGTAATATATATATATATATATATATATATATATATACAGGGCGTCCCAAAAAAATGTATACACACTTTAAATAATTATAAAGGCAGTGTTTATTAAAATACATTTCATTTTCAAAATGTAATAGAATCTACAGACATTATTTAATTGTTTTGTCAACGCCTGTTTTCAAACTGACGTCCGTTCTGGTCCAGGCACTGCTGATAACGCGAAGCAATGGAATCGCAAACATCACGAAACATTTCGTTTGGTATTTGTGTGCATTCTCGTTCAATGGCTGCTCTCAATTCAGCGACTGTTGCAGGTTTTATAGCGTAGACTTTGTCTTTTAAGTATCCCCATAAAAAAAAGTCTAGTGGTGTGAGGTCTGGTGAACGCGGAGGGTATTCTACGAAACCCCTTCGTCCAATCCACATCCACATCGTGCCAAGTACCACTCGCAATGCTCCACTCTTCGGTCCGGATCATCTTCATTAATAGCATGGACTAATCTTGGAATGTAACTTTTCCATTGACAGCGCTTCAAAATGCGTTGGACAGACGATTCTGAAATTCCTACCTCACGACTCGCTTGCCGCACAGATTTTCTTGGACTTTGGTGATACGTTTCCAGTACTTTTTCTTGCTTTGTGGGGCTTGTCGATGTCCGTGGTCTTCCGGAACGCTTCTTGTGGACATTCTGAACAGTTCCATCGGCTTCAAACTTATCTCTAATTCGAGTGATGGTAAGTCGCGTTGGTGGATCTGTTTGAAACTCCCTCCTAAACTGTCTTTGCACTTCAACTGCGTTTTCACACTTCCAGTAGCATTTTAGAATGAATTTCCTTTGTTCAAAGCTTAGTCTGACTGCCATTATTAATTCTAATGGGTTTAACTTGGAAAGAAAGAAACATCAATTGAGCTATCAGCTGTTAAAGTGTGTATACATTTTTTTGGGACGCCCTGTATATATATATGTATATATATACATAGCTAACAAAAATTTACTCCAGGCATAAATTTAATAATAATAATAATTGTTACACGATAAAAATGCTTCCGGCTCTAAACTCTTCGCAGGAGACGCGCTCATTATTCAGAACGGAAGTTAATAGAAATGCGGAAGTCTGTAAGCAAAGAACATTCCTCTGCATTAAGAATTTAATTTGAACTTCTCTAGCACTGAATTTAATATATATATATATACACACACAGAGTGCTTTGTATTCTGGCGGTACGCAATGGTACCTACTACCGGAACTTTTTTTCTAAGAAAAAGTACTGTGTGTATGTATATATATATATATATCAGTAGCGTGTCGTCACCTTCGAACCTAGGTACGCAATGTATACATGAACCTTTCGTTCAGAAACTCAAGCAAATATAATTTCGAGGAACTTTCTAATATAATAAGCATAAAAAATATATATTACAAATTATAAAAATTTAAAACTAATTTCTTTTTTTTGTAATGGTTTCCAATACATAAATTAAACGCAACTTCAAATATTTTCGTTTAATAATTAATGTGATGAACGCCTTGAGGTTTCGTTGGCAACTTCACTGTAATGTGTAACGTTGCCAGTGTTCACCATACGAGCCCTTCTAGAATAAACTTCTTATAATAATATGAAAATAAAAACCCACTCTAATAGACAGGGTTTATTTCCACAACAGTTTCGACGCCCACTGGCATCCTCCTCGGGTGGATACAGAAAAACGAATGAACCAAAACAAGAGGGAAAAACAGTCCAGGGACCGACCGTTAAGAAATTCGCACCGGAAGGGCATTTTTTTTCATTAAGTACATTCGCACAAATTTGAAACTATCTTCCTGTTCTAAACATACAGATTCTATTATTTTTTTATTTTTTACATAATTATTACATTTATTATTAAATTTATTACATTTAATATTGCATAATTATTTATTACAGAAATTATAAATTTATTATTACATTGGTTATTACATTGTTGTTTATTATACAGAACTTATAAACCGAAAAACGAATGAAAAAGGCGATTAGGAAACAATCACAGAGACCATTGAGAAATTCGCACTTAGGTTAGATACCGTTCTCCCGACACCGGAAGGGCATTTTATTACAGGGTGCCGCTTATAAGTACGTACATTCGCACAAATTAAAACTATCTTCTTGTTCTATACATACAGATTCTAATATTTGACATAATTACTGCATCTATTATTGCATTTACATTTTTTTAAACATTTATTATTATTACCTTTACCCTAATTATTAAATTTATAATATTACCTTTATTATTACATCTGTTGCATTTATATTTATTTCCACATTTATTACTTCCATTATTACATTTACTAAAAGCGAGTAAGGAAACAATCCAGAAACCTTTGAGAAATTCACACTTAGGTTAGAACACGTTCCCCCGACTCCATAAGGGATTTTTTGACCAAGAATCTCATTAAAGGGTCTAACTTATAAGTACCTTCGCACAAATTAAAATTATCTACTTTTTCTATACACACAGATTCTATTATTTTTCTTTTGACATAATTATTACATTTATAAAGTACCTTACTTGATTCCCAATCTATAGCATGATTATTTTGGCTGGCGTGATAAAAAATGGCATTATTAGTATTACAACTTCCGAAGGCATATTTGTGTTCTTTAATACGGGTTTCAATATTTTTTCCAGTTTCTCCCACGTATACTAAATCACAACTTTTACAGGGAATGCTGTAGACACAGGCTTGTTCCTTTTTTGCAACGTTATTCCTAACCAATTTACTTTTCACGGTAGAATATTTGAACGCCAAAGCAAACTTAAAATCTTTCGTCAACGGTTTTACTCTTTCTAAGCCGGCAATGTAAGGCAAACTCACATATTGTTTTTGGTTAACTGAAGGTTCCCGAGGGGCATAAAAAGATTTTCTGGCCATGTTTTGGTCATTAACGAAAACGGAAAGCCCAATTTCACGGTCTATAGAAAACCTACTCATTGTAATTCGTACATTCATTATTTTTCATATGATGATGAAGGGGTTAAAAGCTCAATTATTTCTTCCATGTTTCTAAGAGCACTCACGATTTGTAGCCCACATTTGCTGGACCCGGAAAATTCAAAGATTTGGAACATTTTTAAGGATTTAAAATATCCCGAGTGGTTTATCAGAAAGGCGTATTTTAAAGCCAGAAAATCTTTTTATGCCCCTCGGGAACCTTCAGTTAACCAAAAACAATATGTGAGTTTGCCTTACATTGCCGGCTTAGAAAGAGTAAAACCGTTGACGAAAGATTTTAAGTTTGCTTTGGCGTTCAAATATTCGTCTACCGTGAAAAGTAAATTGGTTAGGAATAACGTGGAAAGAGGAACAAGCCTGTGTCTACAGCATTCCCTGTAAAAGTTGTGATTTAGTATACGTGGGAGAAACTGGAAGAAATATTGAAACCCGTATTAAAGAACACAAATATGCCTTCAGCAGTTGTAATACTAATAATGCCATTTTTTATCACGCCAGCCAAAATAATCATGCTATAGAATTGGGAATCAAGTAAGGTACTTTATAAATGTAATAATTATGTCAAAAGAAAAATAATAGAATCTGTGTTTATAGAAAAAGTACATAATTTTAATTTGTGCGAAGGTACTTATAAGTTAGACCCTTTAATGAGATTCTTGGTCAAAAAATCCCTTATGGAGTCGTGGGAACGTGTTCTAACCTAAGTGTGAATTTCTCAAAGGTCTGGATTGTTTCCTTACTCGCTTTTAGTAAATGTAATAATGGAAGTAATAAATGTGGAAATAAATATAAATGCAACAGATGTAATAATAAAGGTAATATTATAAATTTAATAATTAGGGTAAAGGTAATAATAATAAATGTTTAAAAAAATGTAAATGCAATAATAAATGCAGTAATTATGTCAAATATTACAATCTGTATGTATAGAACAAGAAGATAGTTTTAATTTGTGCGAATGTACTTATAAGCGGGACCCTGTAATAAAATGCCCTTCCGGTGTTGGGAGAACGGTATCTAACCTAGGTGCGAATTTCTCAATGGTCTCTGTGATTGTTTCCTAATCGCCTTTTTCATTCGTTTTTCGGTTTATAAGTTCTGTATAATAAACAACAATGTAATAACCAATGTAATAATAAATTTATAATTTCTGTAATAAATAATTATGCAATATTAAATGTAATAAATTTAATAATAAATATAATAATTATGTAAAAAATAAAAAAATAATAGAATCTGTATGTTTAGAACAGGAAAATAGTTTCAAATTTGTGAGAATGTACTTAATGAAAATGCCCTTCCGGTGTCGGGAGAATGGGATCTAACCTAGGTGCGAATTTCTTAACGGTCGGTCCCTGGACTGTTTTTCCCTCTTGTTTTGGTTCATTCGTTTTTCTGTATCCACCCGAGGAGGATGCCAGTGGGCGTCGAAACTGTTGTGGAAATAAACTCTGTCTATTAGAGTGGGTTTTTATTTTCATATTTTGACCTTCACGTAGAAAAAAGTTGTTTTTTGCATTTCTTATAATAAAATACTTAAAAATTACTCTTATTCTGAAGTTGATTCACCTTCAACCTTTCAACCCTTCAAAGGTTCCGTGCAATGATTCTTCATTTCACGAAGGTCAAGCTTGTCGCCCCTCCTCTCGAGTTGGCCTGGTGAAGTAGTGAGTTGGTTTCTTGTACTCTCCACCTCACATAGCCAGGTACGCCCGGCTCATCGGGGATTGTTCTGAGCCAGGCGTCTAATCTTCTTTTGAAGATATCCACCGCAACACCATTTGTGTTCCTTAGTTCTTTGGGCAGCTGATTAAACAGTTTTGGTCCTCTCACAACAAAACTATTTTATTTCAGGGTTAAGGATGTTCCCTGTCTCGCCTTTAATTTGGGAACACGACACAGTCTTCCTTTTCTATTTTCCAACGTTGTTTTGGGAGTTACAGGGTTCAGAGTAAGATTAGGGACTAGTTTCTCCATTATTTTCCAAGTGTAAATAATGGTGTGTGTGTCTCTTCTCCTTTCCAGTGAATATAGGTTTAGTTCGCGTAATCTTTCCCAGTAACTTAGTTTTTTGCACCCCTTGATCTTGGCTGTGAAGCTTCTCTGAATCCCTTCTAGCTGTCTAATGTCTTCTTTTTTTATATGGGAATGTTAGGACCTAGCAGTATTCCAATTTGGGTATGCTCAGTGTTTTCAGTAGAGGAATCATTATATTCCTATCCCTTCGTTTAAAGGTTCTCAGTATCTGCTACTACTCACACTTAATAACTAAATTACAATTATATTAGTCATGACATATAACTAAGGTAATTATACTTGATAAAATTTCAACTTTTTTGACTATTTAGAACTGAAACGCAAATTGAAAGTTGCGTACATTGTAGCTTTATTCAGCTAGTCTCATCCAGGGAAATATATCCTAACCAATAATCATGATTTCATACTCATTCACATAAGAATGAAATTATCTCACAGGGCACCCGAGTGTTACACGACTTAAATTATGTCCTTGCAGAGCATAAGAATGTGAGATCTTTTATTCGGATAGCTTAAATTTCATCTATGTCATAATTTTTTTATTCACAGTAGCAAGGAATTGAAGAAAAAAGCTAAATAGAAATTTAATAGGTTCATTTAGGTTACGGTAAACTTTCTTTCGGTAAGCTGAGCATACCTTGAGTACTCTGACTGCATGCCACTGATATATATATATATATATATATATATATATATATATGTGTGTGTGTGTGTGTGTAATACGCCTTTCCCCGGGTTCGGGCAAAGTGAGGATGTCACAGCTTACTCGAGAAAGGGTATTACTTAAGCACTCCTGGATGCAGAAATCGTTCGAAGTTCGTATTCCCACAATCGCGGAGTATTGTGTGGGCTCGTGATTTTCTTTTTCCCAGTTATTAAAGTCCAAAGAGTAAAGGAAACTCAACGGCTAATACGATTTTTAATTTGAATTTAGGCGAGATAAAGTTTAATCAGTTATGGTGAATCAAATGTTTCTTTTACACAGAACAGAGAGTTAATAATAATAATAATAATAATAATAATAATAATAATAATAATAAAAGTTTCATAAATATAATATTAGTTACTTCTTAATTGTAAGATATTAAATAAGCCAGAGACCCCTCTAAGACACCCTTGTCCGTTCTGAGTCTCCAAGCTTGTATGAGTCAATTGCTAAGCGACTGCCTTTTCCTTACAGTCAGACTCCAATTGAAAACCCATTAATCTTCCAATTTCAAAAGCAATTCCCTAACGAGGTGGAATGCACCTCTTTACCCCGGAGACCCGTCCTTCGGAATCTGTCTTAAGGGAGCTGATCCCCTTCTTATATAGTCAAAGGAACGGAACCTGGCTACGCCACCACGCAAGCAATTGACGTCACCTGAGAACGTTGGAGAACCGAGCATCTCATAAGTCATTGTGTTTCCCAGAAGAAATCAAAGAAACCGCCTGCGTTATATCTAACTGATATTCGACGAATTGGTGGTGAAAGATATACTTTCCAACAAGATGGAGCCCCTGGTGACAGAACACGCCAAACTGTCACATTCCTTGAGAACGAAACACCAGATTTTATCGAACCCAATATGTGGCCGGCTAGTAGCCCCGATCTTTCACCACTAAATTATGGTGTTTGGGAAGCCCTGAAGTCCAAAGTTTACATCCCTGGTACCAATCTAAGAGACATAGATGAACTACGCGAAAGAATTCTGCTCGGCTGGGAGAAGGTGTCTCAATGATATGTAAACAGCTGTATTGATCAGTGGCGTCCACGTTTGGAGGCCTGCATTGAGCAAGAATGGGGACACATCAAGCAACTTCTCAATTAAGACGAACAACATGCTAAGGTAAGCATTAAGCATCTATGAAGTTTGGGAGCTCTAGTCACCTTACTTTTTTTAATGTGACAGTTTACCTCTAAGGGGTCACTTTTTTTTACCAACCCTGTATACTGTATATATATATATATATATATTATATATATATATATATATAATACATACAGGGTGTCCCATAAGTCCGGCATCACAGGAAAAATAATTAAAAAAAGGCAAAACAAAAGCTTTTATTTACAGAACGTGCTCAATATGTCCACCATTGTTTTCAATACACGAATTCAGACGTGATACCCAGTCAGCAAGCACACGGTGAATGATGTCAGGAGTAATGGTGTTACATGCCCCAATAATGCACTGCCGCAAATGTTCAACACTCCTAATTTTCTCTGGCGTATACCAGCGCTTTCAAGTGGCACCAGAGATAAAAATCTAGTGGCGTGAGATCCGGCTTCTAGCTGGCCATTCCACAGGCCCTCGACGTCCTATCCAATGACCAGGGAATTGTTGGTACAGGTATTCTCTTACTTGGGTGCTGTAATGTACAGGAGCGCCGTCTTGCTGGAACCATGTTGGGAAATTTCCTTCTTCGTTCAAGACACTGGGAAATGCTTCTTCCTTGAGCATACGTAGGTAGATGCCTCCAGTGGCATGTTCATCGAAAAAGAGGGGGCCTATGATGAGATCCTTCCAAATGCCACGCCATACCATTACCCGAGATGCACCTTGTTCCTTTGAAGAGGTATACCAGTGAGGGCTGTTTTGAGACCAGTAGCGGATGTTCTGTCGATTTATTTTTCCTTATGGGTTTGCATCATATATATATATATATGTATATAACGTAAATGGAGCTGTATGCAGAGAGTATGTTCCCCATTCTTGCGTGGTAATGAGAATTAATTTTAATTCATATAAGATAATCCGGATCACCTGAAGATCCGTCACCCCAGCCTTTTTTAATTAGCTTTATAAGGCTAACTAACGAAAATATCACGACCTAACCTAACCAGTCGTCAAGGGCGTACAGTTGACCTAACGATTGGTTAGGTTAAGTCGTGATATTTTCGTTAGTTAGCCTTATAAAGCTAACTAAAAAAGGCTGGGGTGACGGATCTTCAGGTGATCCGATAATCCTTGTTATGCAGGGCTACTAACATTTTTAGGAAACATAAAAAATAATTTGATAATATTATAACTAAGTTACAGTATATTATCGGGTAAGTTAATATTCACATTTCCCTTCCATGCATATATTAAATATTAACTGACTCTTGCTATTCTATTTTTCATTTATTTTTCAAACTAAGTTCCATAATGTATATCTATGTATGTAAAAATGAATAATTTTAACATTCATTTTTGCATATAAGGTCCAAAGTCGCATGGCATGCAACTGTACGTAATATTCATGCAGAGCTTGGAAAAATAATTAAAATTTTAATTTTGTTTCTATTTAATTTTTGCTAAGTAATTGATGAATTATTTCTTTTTTAAATTACCTTATCATTTTTTAGATTAAGCTTAATCATGTAATCGTGTTAAATTCTGCAATGTTTATTTTTTTAAACATTCTCTCTTAGTTGTAAAAGATGAAGTCATAACTTGCCAAAACTCTGAATTAACACTTTTTTTTAAATAAAATTTAAAATTTTAAGCATTTAATTTTGGCTCATATGCATGTTTAACTTTAATTCATAATAAAATGCATATTTCAATTTCCATTTATAATTAACTCTGCAAATCAGATAACATCAGATCTGTCAATAAAGTGTTTAAGAGAAAAATGTGTGGATCACTTTAACATATTGCTCCCCAGGAACCTCTCTTTAACATATTGCTCCCCAGGAACCTCTCTTTAACATATTGCTTCCCAGTGTTAATCACCTTAACATATTGCTTCCCAGGAGGGATCACTTTAACATATTGCTTCCCGAATGCTTTGGGAAGCAATATGTTAAAGTGATCCAAATGTGCCTTCATCTCCAAATAACTTGCTTATCTGTCAATAAGCTGTTACAGCAAAAATTTGCCTTTATCTTAAAATATTTTGCGAAAGAATTCAGCCTATTGGGAATCGAAAAACAGGTCAACATTAAATAATAATGACGTCACCAATTTAAAACATAAAAACCCTTGTAATCTTCCAAATTATTATTCTGCTTTGTATAATCTGACCTAGAGGCTGAAAGCATTACCTGTAATCTCTAGAAGCAATAAAAGTCAGTAAAAGATGTTTTTACTTCACCCTTGAGTCCGTATTCTCCAAGAGTATTGTTGTTAAAATAACACAGCATTTTCAAGGAGCAGTAAAGTTAGAAATCAGTCAGTCTTAAGTCTGAGACCAGTTTTGCCTCTCCAACCTCTCCGATACGTTACAAGAAGAATCGGGGAACCGTCAAATAATTTAGTAAGTTTTCACAGAATCCTCCGATCCGCTACAAGAAGAAATCGGAGCGTAGTATTAAAGAACTATTCCAATCCCTACACGGTACCAACTATCCTAGAGTAAGAAATCCGTTGTTGCCACCTAACCAGAACCCCCGTCAATCTCGAACCACCTAAGCCCATAGACGGAGGGTTAACATATATATAGTATAATAGAATGTTCGCTGCGTCTTGCGTAGCAAAAGACCCCCGAAACAACTTGAGGGGTAGGACTGGGAGGGGCGGGTGTGTTACTAACATCTTCCCTGGTTCTCCCTTAATATGTATACCAAATTTGGTGCAGATTACCTTAACCATTTAGGCGTACCCTACCCGTTTGTGGTGGTCCCTTCCCGGTCCTCACCCTACGGGGGACTGGGAAGAGCAAATGTGTTAATAAAACCTTCCCTTGTTCTCCCTTAAACTGTATACTAAATTTGCTGCATAATACCGAGCTTCGTTTTGGTGTACCCTAGCCGTTTAGGGGGATCCCCTCCCAGTCTTCACCCGGGAGGGGGACTAGGAGGGATGGGTGTGTTACTAAAACTTTCTCTAGTACTCCTTTAATGTGTATACCAAATTTGGTGCAAATTATCCAAGCCGTTTAGTCGAATGTAAACGAACAGGCAAACATCATCATCATCATCATCTTCATCCAGTACACACACACACACACACACACACACACACACACACACACATATATATATATATAATATATATATATATATATACATACACACACAGCCTTGGTTTTACTTCCGCCCGAATTTTTCATTCTGACGAAGGTCAAGCTTGTTGCTCCACCTTAGACCTACAGCTTAACATGGAATCTGAACCACAGACGAGGACTTTGTAATTTTTTACCACGGGTGGTCAGAAATTACAAAGTCCTCGTCCGACGACGAGAATTCACAACCTCCCGATCAGCAGCCCAGCGATTTGACCACTAGGATACCCAGCGTACCCATTTATCTACCAAACAATTTTATCGTATTGAAGGATGAACAGCTGGGTGAGTTGCGCGCCGATTGCCATCACTGGAAATGGAACCTGGGGCCTGTGGATTCGTAGTCAGTGATGCTGACCACTACACCACCGAGACGCATATATATATATATATATATATATATATATATATTAGAAATAGAAAAGGAAGAATAGATAGAAATAAATGGCAAGAAATAAGAATAAGGAAAACAAAAGTTCTTTAAAATCAGGAAGTTGAACAAAACCAATTTATGATTTAAGGACTGCGCCGTTGCATGCACTTGCTTGCAACAGTGAAACGGAAGCTGACAAAACCACGGGCCTAACAAAATTTCATTCTACGCAACGTATTTAAGCATTACGATTTCATCAATCTGGGAAGAAAGAATAGAGAGGTAATGAATAAAATAAACAATAAACTCATTGGTGTGTGAGGCTACGTTTGTATCGAGTGCATGGAAATGAATAGAAAAATCGTACAAACTTGGCTGGAAGATTATGAAAAATAAACGAAAATGGCTCAAAATTTGGGTGAGGATGGAAATTCTAGTAATACATCAACTGATATACCAACGGAACCCAACGATGTGACAGAATACGCTGAAAACAACATAAATGGGGTAGAACACTGAGAACAACGCATTTGGGAGAATAGCAGAAGAACACTTAGACGAAGGAATACACACGATACAAGATAGTAAGTTCATGAATAAAAGTGAAAGTACACCAGCGATTCTTGGCAATCCTGCTGCGAGCTGCTTGCGCCCTGAAATAGGAATATGGGCTCTATGTGAATAAATGGGAGTATGATGCTTTATGTGAATAAGTGTTCAACTTCTTATCCTTCTACTTAAGTTATGAATTTATTGATTGATATAAAAAAAAATATATACTGTAGATATACAGGATGATTCATAAATGTGTTTCATAAATCGCAGGGTGTATTCTTGAGACAACAGTAAAGAAAGAAGACCATATAAATATCGGTCGAGAAACCGGTAGGTTTCGAGCCATAGCACGCGACAGAAAAATGAAACTCCTAAAGATTTTTACATTTAATGCAAGTACACAGTGTGATACATTTGCTTCATTAAAGTAAATGTTTGAAATTCCTTCCTACTTCTTGAATGCATGCCTCAGTACGTCGCACCAGTGACTGTCTGACACACTAAAAAATTCCTGGAGTATTGCAGATCGTTTCGCATTTGTCTCGAACTCGTTGCCACAATTCATCACGTTCTCGAACTTCATGGTTCGGTTGTGGTTTTTCCACAGCCCTGCAATTTCATCCTCCCTCGACACCCCATCGACTATCGGAGAGAGGGCATTTTTGACACCCGTTTGATTCTTAACGATTTTCCAAAATTTGTTATTATCATTATTTAAGTGAGCTTCACAGGCTTTTCATGCACGAATAGAATCTTCTTCCTGTTTACATTGCCTCATGGCTGCATTATACTGGCCCCCAACTTCTACACGTAGTCATGTATAGTGGTTCTGATCTGGGTGTACCATGAAAGCACCACACATCATTGGCGTCTTTCGATTTCCTCTTTAGGGGGGCAGTAAAATCATTCCATCCAGGAATAATTTTAGTATGATAGTTGTAAGATTTAATCAGGGGTCTTCCCTATTATTGTGTTTTTCAGATTTTTTCACAGTACAGATTAGTTATACAAGTTACTTACTAAATATATGCGGACAGAGTGCAGTCCTGCCCCTTCCTCTTACTGTGACGTCAGTCGCCAGTACTTAAATATTAAGTGTAAATAAAAAAACATAAAAATTCTAATATGTGTTGATAAGTACTTAAGTGTTGTAAATGGGACACATTTTTCCAATATATTTAATGTTATAATGGGGGATGCGTTCCTGGAGGCAAATTCTCGGACTCGCTAACCTAATAGCCTACATAGAAGTGTGACCCCCCTTGACAGGAAAGGCCCATTTCTGTTTTCACAATACTACAGCAGGATAAAAAGTTTACTCTATTCATATACATAAAAAAGTTACTGAAAAAAGGGCAGTTCTGAGTCATAGAGGGAAAGGGCAGGGGCTCAAGCCCCTGTGGCTTCCCTCCCTCTGCACGGCCTGAAGAACCTTAATCGAGGGTGAATGATCGTAGGTCATGACCCAAGATTGTGATTAACTCGTGATTTAACTCGTGATTGGTTCACATTATAACCTAATTGTACGAATCAGATATCTTAAATAGGAATTCTCCAGCCTTGAAATGATCTAATTGGACTTAAAATTAAGCAATGGTTCAACTGTAAAATCCTACCCACTTTTTGGAAAATATAAAACTGAAAACCATCTAAAATCGCTGTTCTATTTTGCATTGAATTTCATAGACTTCTGTAAATATTGTGCTAAGCAAATTTCACGAATTTCTGTGTGACGCGTTTATAAAAAAAGAAGACAAAATAAAGAAATCTAAGTTTCTATATGCAATAATAACCGAAACAGTGATATCCCTTCATGCGACATAATTTTGAGTTGAAACTGGTTGCATAATCATACGATTGCTTTGCTGTCGTTGACTATAATTAAGGCTCTAAAAATTATCTTCATTTGTTGACTTTTTCATCAAAAATTTCGTGTAAATGATTGCAAAACTTTGAATGTTTATTTGGGATTTTATCCGTGAATTGTGAACCAAAAAAAGGAATTATTAAAAGAAGAATTTTAGGGGGTACTTTTATTTCGCATCTTTTATAAAAGTATAAACGAAGATTGCAAAAGTGGAATATATTGAACGATAAGTTTGACAAATGTGGGGTAATAAGAGGCGATTTAAACGGCAGAAAAATACCGTCAGACTTGTTCCGTTGTGCATCGCGGGTCTACCACCAAAAATAGTCCACGGGGTGCCTGGCCCCCTTGGCCCGGCGATAGAAGTATACATGCCATTATTTTACAGTATAACGCAATGAATCGTTGCATACAGTTATCGTAACCAAACGGGTTTTTTTGTTTTCTGATGGGGAAAAAACCAATGGTTTTTTGGGTTTTTTTTTTATGTATTTGCTTTTTTATGTATTTCATGTATTTATGTATTTTATGGATTTTTATGTATTTGCTTTTTTATGTATTTTATGTATTTTATGTATTTATGTATTTTATGGATTTTTATGTATTTGCTTTTTTATGTATTTGCTTTTTTATGTATTTGTTTTTTTGTTTTCTGATGGGGAAAAAACCAATGTTTTTTTTTTTTTTTTTTTTTTATGTATTTGCTTTTTATTCTTAGTTTTAATGATATTTTAATGCTTAATATGAACGTAAATCAATGATAAAAATTTCATACACGAAACCTAACATCGTGCTTATTTTTTAATTGTGTCTGTCACACTGTCAGCAATGAACATCATAAAAAAAAAAAAATGTCTGTACTTTCAGCTAAAGTATTTTACTATTTTTCACTGAAAATCCTGACAATTAAGATTATATCCCAACCACTATTAAAGTAACAATTACACTACAGCATGAACAATATGATTACGGTATATATGAAATCTGAATAGTGTTAAAGAAGTTATTTTTGTTATTATCACTATTATTTAGAAGAAAATAATAAACAAACTGGTTTTATAATTTTGAATGTAAACGTGTGTAGTTTCTTATAAAAGTTAGTATAATGCTTAAATAAAATAATGGGAAAGATAAAATCATTTTATTACAATCAAACACTAACGAATCAAAGAAACCATTAAAACCATATAGACCATGGTTTTTTTTTAAACCAATGGTTTTTTTTGTTTTTTTTTAAATAATCATGGTTTTTTTTCACCCTGCTTATATGGTTACGATACAGTGTATCGTGTGTACTTTCGGTACTTCGAGTGGAGGTAACTAAATGGTCGTTTTGTAATTTTAACACTCCAAGTAGGACCCTTCTGTACAACTTAACATGGCATCCGAACTATGACTCACTAAGGAAGTCTGAAATTAGAAAGTCCTCGCCAGACTCAACCCCACTACCCCCTGTTTACCAGCGTTTTAATCACTTGAATACTGAAGAATATACGAGTGTATATGTAAAGAACGACGCTTTGTATAGGAGACTTATCCGCGCAAGATGCGGGAGGTGCCCCTTTGGGGCATTGGTTTCTGCGCGTATGTAGAGGAATTACGAGCATTTGTTTGGGTGAGGCCTATGGTGTAGTGGTTAGCATGTCTGACCGGCAATCGGAAGATCCCGGGTTCGATTCCCGGGTGGGTACCTCATTTTTTCAATTGTTTCGTTCTTTCGCTCTCATCTTGCGCGGATAAGTCTCCTATACAAAGCGTCGTTCTTTACGTTAATTATACTGCGTGTTTGCAGTTATAATGTACGAGTGTATATATATATATATATATATATATATACCTGTTCCAGACTTTTCTCAAACAATTTTTTCAATATATTGATCAACAACGCCTCCAGAGTCGTACAGATGAAGTGGCAATTACAATTATACCCAATTTATTAATGGGTTCAGTCACTGCTTAAAAGGAGACCACGAAATATTTATTTATTATTTATACAAGCAGTATCTATTCTCCTTTCTCTCTCTCTCTCTCTCTCTCTCTCTCTCTTTCTCTCTCTCTCTCTTCATCTTTATATTTGTTAAATTCCTTTATTTCCTTGCGACAATTAACGTTTATTGAGTAAAAGTTTAAAATTTCAACACATTAACATTTAACGAGTACGCTAAACAAACAATTTCCTTTCAGACAAAAGCGTTTCCCCAAACCCCTTCTACTTCCGATCTACGAGAGGGGGGGGGGAAGGGGAGGTCCCAAAAATCTCTGCAGTACATACGGAATTAGTGCCAAAAGCAAATTAGAACAAGCCATAAACAGACAAATTTTGGTAATTTTCGCGCTTCGAAATGGCCATAGAATAACTCTCACATGTCGCCAACACAAAGAATGTTTTGCAGAAACCTTTCATCATAAACAAAAGAAGCGTGAGCTAATGAACAGATTAAATCTCAGTTCAAAATTACTTTCTCTCTCTCTCTCTCTCTCTCTCTCTCTCTCTCTCTCTCTCTCTCTCTCTACTTCGTCTCTCAAATATAAGGAAATCCTACTCTCTTTAACCCAGTTTTGGGGATTCCATTTCCCCAATTCTGGCTGCAAATGAAACTCCCTCGAGAAAGTTTTGGCAAGAGTAAGTGTTTGTGTCTCTATTCCGATTGAAGTAAAACTTATTCCCGTCAGAACCTCCTTTTAGGGCCCAAATCATCCCCATAAATTGCAATTAAGGTCATACCTTCACTTGGCACTTGACGAAAGAACTCAGTTTTACGCATTATACTAAGGAATCTCGTAGAAGAATTTGCATTTCGTTTCGCTTTTGTTTGCTGTTGCCTTATTTGAAGCTAATTTTCAATTTATTTTCTTGTCTGTATGAAAACTCAATACACGTATATATACACAGAGTGTGTGTGTGTGTATATATATATGTTGTAACAGCAGGAAAACACTCGTATTTGTATGACCTCTGTTTAATTCTTCCTTTCTTGTATTAATGAGAGGTCTCCTTTATATAAGTCAGAATAAAATCGTCTGACATTAACCAAAATAAAACCAATAAATTGAACTGCATGCAACGAAGGGTTAATTGATTAAACGAAGAAAACAGTTGGATCTCGAATTATTGCCTACCATGTTATTTATTCGTTTCTTGTCCATATCTCAGAGAAACAAAGCTGAAGGAATCTAGGTACACACACACACACACACACACAGATTAGAATCCCATTTATCAGTCTCTCTCTAGAGAACTCCTTTATCTAGAAAAAGGAGATTCAAAGCTGTAAACATTTTAGCATTTTATTTCCCAAACGTTTCAGGATTCACTCCTATCGCCAGTGGTCAATAAAGCAAATTAATATAAATGTAAAACTGGAGTTAAAATATACATAATAAGTAACAGTAACTAATAAAGTTACTTATATTTAATAGGATTGACAATGAAAACCTGGTCAATAAAAAGTGAAATATTTTGTTTATATATATATATATATATATATATATATATGTGTGTTAAATTAAATACTGCTCGGTTCTTACATGCCCATATAAAAAAGAAGATATTAGACAGCTAGAAGGGATTCAGAGAAGCTTCACAGCTAAGATCAATGGGTGTAAAGACTAAATTACTGGGAAAGGTTACACGAATTAAACCTATATCCACTGCAAAGGAGAAGAGACACACAAACCATTATTTACACTTGGAAGATAATGGAGAAACTAGTCCCTAATCTTACTCTGAACCCTATAACTCCCCAAACAACCGTGGAAAGTAGAAAAGGAAGACTGTGTTGTGTTCCCAAAGTTTTGTTGTGAGAGGACCAAGACTGTTTAATCAGCTGCCCAAGGAACTAAGGAACACGAGTGGTGTTGCGGTGGACATCTTCAAAAGAAGATTAGACGCCTGGCTCAGAACAATCCCCGATGAGCCGGGCGTACCTGACTACAGTATGTGAGGTGGAGAGTACAAGAAACTAACTACTTCACCAGGACAACTCGAGAGGAGGGGCGACAAGCTTGACCTTCGTGAAATGAGGAATCATCGCATGGAACATTTGAAAGGTGAAAGGTATATATATATATATATATATATATAATGCAAACCGAAAGGGGAAAATGAAAAGCGATTCCATTTTACCCTGTATGTTCCCATCATCTGTTATTCTCACGCGTTTAATTGCTAAATTCATCTTATATATATATATATATATATATATATATATATATATATATATATATATATATATATATATATATATATATATTTCACTTTTGTTGTAGCTTAAAAGTTTTGATTTTATACATTGTGGAAGTTCAGTGGGTTTTTATTGTACGGATGTTTAACCTACTTTTTAAAGATAAGGATCATATGACGTAGAGGAACTATAGCTTTACGTAGGATCCAAACCATCGTCCCATCGAGAAAGACCCAGAGAAACCTTAATCGCTGAAATCTGAAGTATGACTCAAGAATCGAACACCCGACCTTCTAATTAACATACCGTGCTCTAGGCGTAAGTTACCCTGGCGGGTTGGAAGTTAAGTAAATGCAGCCACTTCATCTTCAGTAGTAACTTTATTTGGTTGTGGATAATCTGTTTGTGATTAAACAATGATTCAATGTCCGTTTGAGTTGAAAGATGTGTAGTGGTGATTCTTGTCAGTGGAAGTCTGTTAGTTTGTTAGTGGTAGTAGTTTGTTTTATCTGAAGGTAGTGAAAGAATTATGTTTCAGTGAGGAAGATCATTCTCGTGACTATGATACATGATGGCAGGTTTAGTGGGTTTATTTAGAAAGTGTTTCAAAAAGTACTTCGTGTGTACCTTGTTATTGAATAATAAGAACTTGTTGGTCATATATTTCCTGGATGGGTATAGTCGGTAATGATTAGAGCATTTTGGTAACCAAAGCTGTTTTTTTTAACCCATCTTTTCAGAGCATCTTTTAAACTTTTTTCACTGGGCGACAAAAGCAGATCGGGAAGTGGGGGGAGAGATTAAGGCAGGGATGTGCTGCCAATTTCTTAACAACCGGTTCTGATACAGATAGGGGTGTAAATCGGCGAGCGCCAATGGCGCGAGTCATTAAGCTAGGGGGTTTGAGGTGAGCGGTAGCTCCCCCAGCGAGGTCCGGGGCGGAGCCCCGGAAGCCAACGCGTTTTAGCTTTTCCAAACAGCATTTTGTAACATTTTGGCAGAAATTATTTAACATATTCTTTATACTCACTAATGACATAATTATCTAAAAATAAACTAATTTTTCATCAAAAATTAAATAAATATTGAAACGACCACTGCTTGTGATACTACCTATATTTTTCTATAAAATCCTGAAAAAAATAAAAAAAATTTAGATATAAATAAATTTCTACTGACTGTTAAATATTTGTTAAAAACAAACAAACGGTTCTATGATTCAGTCAAAATTTAACAACCGGTTCGGGAGAACCGGACCAAACTGGTCCCAGCACACCCGTGGATTAAGGATGCTATGGATCCGGATGTTCCCTAATCAGGCCACCATCCCCGTGTGGTCTGAAATAACACTAGCATTATCTATATATAAATATTCAATGTCAATTTCATATTTACATTTAGGATAAACAGTTCTAATTGTGGCATATGTGCATGTATTATATGTATTTATATGGCTTCCAAGACAATGCTCCCAAGACAACTCCCAAGACAATTCTATTTTTACAAATTTTGCAAATTCCTTGTCGCCCAGTACCCTAAAATTTCATTTACTGGGGGACAAATTTTCTTCACTGGGTGACATTCATGTCGCTCACTCACTAGGTTAAAAGATGCTCTGCATCTTTTACTACGATGAAGTTTATGGGCGATCCACTTCCAACTGGTGAAAGTTGCACCCTCTGCCATTACTTATCGATAAGTATTTGCTCGGATTCGGTCTACCACACGTTGTTCTTCACTATCACATTCTACTTAACAAATTATATTGTTATATCTTCAAAGGAACTATAAGCAATTGGTTTAAAATTTATTTTGGTTAAGCTACTACTGACTGGCGGACCCATACCCGAAAAAATGTTTCCTGGTATAATTGTTTTTAAGGAGAACAAAGAAGAAATAACGTCTGTGGTAGCAACCTTCAATAAATTTAAATCACTGTTTTTGTTAACCTTATCAGGTTCAGTTGGTCCATATGGACCCATAATAGTGTATCTTTTCACCTAATTCGTAAATAAATCGGTCGGGAGAGAGTTAAATTGAGTACTCACGTGTCATCATCAGACAGAGACATACTATATATTGAGACACATTTCTCTTGTTTCGCTAATCGGGATATTTGTATAGAGCGAGGTTCAACATCAAAACTGCACATTACGGAAATTAATTAGGTTGTTTTCTAAAAATTTAGAAAAATGTAAAGTGATTGCATGTAATGATAACCAGCATAAATAAAATAAGTAAAATGGGTCTCCCAAGTAAATGCTGATAATATAGACTTGTGATACCATAAGGCATATCAGGGTCTTGCTGAACCGAAAGTGAGTATTATAAATATATTCTAAGTTTATATATATATATATATATATATGGGATGAATTTCACAATTAAACACGTAAAATGAATAATGATGCAAACCCATAAGGGAAAGGACAAATGATTCCAAGGCCTTTCGTCCATTCAAACGTACACCTCGTCAGGGAATGACGAGGTGTACTTCTGAATACACGAAAGGCCTTGGAATCATTTTTCTTTTTCCTTGTGGGTTTGCATCATATATATATATATATATATATATATATATATATATATATATGTCGAGTTATTTTTTTTTAAACATCTGACACTTTAAATAGTTTGTATTTTTATTATTAACTGAAATAAAAGCATAAAGGTGTTATTATACCTTCTCTACACATGGGAAATTAGTCCCTTAGATCAAAACACTCTTTATGTGATGTCTTCTCCGCTCACGATACTTAAATAATATTTTCTTTCCCAGTACATGTATGAATAGAACAAGTAAATTATTAACTGGTTTACAAACCTCTACTGAGTTATCTTTATACACGGTTGTGCATAACTTTTAGCTATGGGGTACAAACCAAAGTAAACAAAGATACAACAAAAAATAGTATACTATTTGAAAGCGTCATTCATAATAAATACAAAAACCTGTTATATCTCGTATGCTTTCCCTTACCCTCATGGACAGCTCTCAGACGTTCAGGGTATGATTTCAGCAAACGTTCAAACAAATTTTTACCATCTTGAGTTCTTGGAGGATAGTTTGAGTTTGTTGAAGGAGGACTTCTTGAAAATATCAAAACGTCAAATCTTCTACTTTGTCCTTGAAAATCGTTCCAAAGTGCTCTGCTGCATTCAGATGAGGGGAAATTTCCTGACCAGTGAATTCGATCAAAGAAATCAATCCTAGAGTATCTCAGAAATTGTTGGGTGTCATTTGCACGGTGGCATGGGACACTATCATGAAGATAAACCACTTTCGAGGTGCCTATTATATTGTGTGGATCCGAAAGAAATGGAATGACACTTTCTGCAAAATTAGGCTGTCGATAATATGCACCATCCCACGAAGCGCCTTCTCCTTTGATCACCCACATCAATTTGACACAGTGAAGCAAATAAATATTTTAATGCGACAAGGTTTTTTGCAAAGCTATTGATAATATAATGCTCATGGTCTTCAGTATCTTCTGAAGAAAGTGACTGGACTCTGTTCTTTGGATAATTTAACAGAGGGACAATCCAAACGGAAAATTCATCACTAGGTGCCAGGACATGAAATCATCTTCATCCCACAGACGCAGATAATCGCAAAACTACAGTTCTCAATGCTCGATGGGGATATCATTAGCTTTGGGATCACATGTAAATCGGTGACTGGTCAACAGCCTTTTTTGACCTCTCCATGGTGATTTTGCCAACTTGAGTGCAGCTTCGTCGCCTTTTGCCACTGCTTTCAATGTATTTGTGCTCATGCGACAGGTTTGATGGCTGCCTTCACCAAATTTCGTAAAGCACGAGTCATATCCCTTCTTCCACTTGTCAGTCACCCATCTTTCACTACGATAAAGTTTATGGGTGATCCACTTCCCACTGATAAAAGTTGCACCGCTGCCATTACTTCTCGAGAGGCACCCCAGGGCTCAGTCTTGGGTCCACTGTTTTATTGTAATTAAATGTAAATGATCTTCCACGCTCTTTTGATATATTTAACTTCATAATGTTTTCAGATGTTACATCTGTATCTTTTCCTTGCAAAGATGGTAATTTAGCTAAGGACATATTTAAATCAGAATTTATCAATTTAATGATAAACTCTTCCTAACTACCAGTAAAACAAATTTCATGACTTTTACTAATAAATTAAATGTCTCTCTTTTGATGAACTAAATGTTGATGAAATCGCTGTAAAGGAATGTATTGTACCAAAATTTCATGTTGAAATACCAGACAAGAATTTGCAGTGGAATGATTATGTAAATTATAGCTAAAAAAATTAAAAGAGCTTTAAACTTAGACATGTAGGCCCTAAACGGGTTTTGTTATGTACTATACTCTTGTTCTTCCTTATTCCGTTAAAAACGCTGTAAACAATATATATGTCATCCAAGACCGAGCAATAAGGTTATTTATTATCTGATGCTGATTTCCATGATAATTCTAGTGCATTATTTAAAGAGTTAAAACTACTAAAGCTCAAAGATGTAATCAGGCACCTTTTTTTTCATTTGCAAGTGTAAGAACAAAATCATTAACTTACATTGGATACAAAAATACTTAGTAAGTGATCACTAAATCCATTCATAACAGACTGGAAATAGATCAAAATATGTTATTTCTCAATCCAGATTGTCTTCATGTCAAAAATTACCCATTTTCTTCGAATTAAAACTGTGGAATGATTTAAATGCTGATGTAAATGATATTGTGAATGTAAATTCGTTTAAAACTAAGTTGAAATCTCGATTAATAATGGAATACTAATAAAAATCTAGGATTAAATGTACAGGGTGTACACAAATTATCTTTACAACTTCTCTCTCAAATAAAAATATTAGGAAACGAGGTACACATATCGTTTTAGCGCCATCTGTGAGAGAAAGTAATAAAGTTTAACCTCAAATACATTCAACATGGGCACCATTTATCACACGTAAGACGTCCAAACGGTATTCTATCTCCATTCATGTACGCTGCAACATTTCAACGTCAACTCTCGCAACAGCAGCAGCAATTCTGGTCTTTAAATCGTCGATGTTGGCCACTGGAGTTGTGTACACGCAGCCTTTTACATAACCCCATAGAAAAAAGTCACAGGGTGTTATGTTTGGTGATCTGGCCGGCCAAGACATGGGTCCCCCCACGGCTAATCCACCGATTTGCGAAATGCATGTTAAGGGAATTTCGTACCAATTTCGTAATTTGTGTACACCCTGTACAACAATCTGACATCTGACAACTACCACGTGAAACTTTATTACTTTGTCTCACAGATGGTGCAAAAATGGTATGTGTACCTCGTTTCCTAATATTTTAATTTGAGAGAAGTTGTAAAGATAATTTGTGTACACCCTGTATATTACTTGTTTATTACTTGTTCATTTCTCGTGTCTAATATTGAATTCTTTTTACCGTATTGGTATCATATATTCAATACAGACTTTGTCTCTATTTGTTTCATATCCACAATTTTAATAATAACTTAAGGTTAAATTCATTGTCTAATTTTCAACTATTAGTTCAATTATATATTTGAAATTAATTAGTAATTGTTATTCATAATTTACATATTATTAATAATAATAATTATCTGTTTTATCTTTAATTAAACGCCCAGTAAAGCCTAAAGCTTAATGGCCAAATTAAATAAAATAAATAGTTTATTTCACAATTACTTTGTTAAAATTATCGTAACAACAAAAATTGTATAATTATAAAATTGCATTTATTTTATAAATAGTGAATTATTCATTCATTCATTCATCTCCCGCGACACCAACCCATCGTTACTTTCAGTTATTGACCCGAAATCACAATGAAATTATCGATTAAAACAAGTATAACGCATCTACTTTGGCAGTTCAGTAAAGTTTGTACCCCAACAACAAAAGGTTATACAAAACTCTGTACTTGCTGCAGTAAATTCTTCGAATCGAATTTCTCTTTTTCATTTAACAAAAGTGAGAATATTTTTTTTTTTAGCTTTTAAAATAATTTAAAAGTTTATTGACTTTGGGTAATTTTTGGATTGTTGAGCAAAGGAAAAAAAAAATAAAAAAAATATATATATACCGGGTGTCCGAGAATTATCTGTACAAGTTTTGGCTGTTATTAAAAGTCAACCATGAAGTGTAGAAATTCCAGTGTTATCCCATTTTACAGAGAAACCCATTAAGTTTTTTCTGATAACAAGTTTTGACAAGTTTTTTCTTTTTTGTACGCGGGTGACAGACATTGATGATTTAAAAGCAAGAATCACAGCTGCTATTGAGCGAATTGATGTGGATATGCTGCAGCGTACATGGCAACATTTGGATTATCGATTGGATGTTTTGCGAATCACTGATGGTGCACATATCGAATGTTTGTAACAACGTTACTTTAATAAAAGAAACTTTTGAAAATACAGATTCTAAATAATCTTGTTTAAGAATTTTACGTGTGTTATCAAGAATTTTATTAAAAGATGAAATTGTACAGATAATGTTCGGACACACTGGAATTTCTAAAAAACTTGTCAAAACTTGGTATCAGAAAAAACTTAATGAGATTCTCTGTAAAATAGGACAACACTGGAATTTCTACACTTCATGGTTGACTTTTAATAACAGCCAAAACTTGTACAGATAATTCTCGGACACCCTGTATATATATATATATATATAAATATATATATATATATATATATATATATATATATATATATATATATATATATATATATATATATATATATACTGTATATATGGTGAATGAACCGAAACATTTGGAAAGTGAATGTTAAATTTTTTTAGAGTTTTGTTGGAGAAGGATGTGATTCCTTCATGAAAATACTACTTTTCTCTTTGCGACAACTGCAGTGAAAGTAATTGTTGGTGCGCATGTTTTCGCATACAAGAAGATGTTGATATGGTCTGAATGAAGAAAGTTTAGTTAACACAACTATCGACCGCTTCTCAGTAATTTATTCATGACCATTCAGAGAAGTTCTTCCAAAGGCAATACTTGATGATTTATTTGTGGTTAATCGTTGCAATTATCGCTTATTAGCTCATATACATAAAATGGGGTCTTTGAGTTCTCTCTTTACTTATGTGTGTGTGTGTGTGTGTGTGTGTGTGTGTTGTGTGTGTGTGTGATTTGAAACTAGAAAACTTCTTGTTTGGCTCATCAATAACAGTCTAAGCACTTGTACGATTTACGTTTTAGACATGTTGAGACATCGTTCTTCTGCTGTTATCGTTGTTCTCAATACGAACGGGACCATAATTCGAGAGAACGTCATTCCACACCAGATTGTAATTTTGGGACGGAAAAACCACTTTTCAATGAGATCATTGGGGTTTGATGCCTTATCATGACAGTAATGACAACTGTGGCGATTCACAAATCCACCGAGATCAAAGACAGCTTCATCACTGACAAACGAGTGATCAATTAATTCATTGTCATTATTCATCAATGTATCAATTTCTTTAGCAAACTCCAAGCGGCGATCAAAGTCTTCGTAAAGCTTCTGGAAGCAAATGAGATTTTCAAGGTCAGTACTGCGAGTCCGATTTGAAGATCGTCTGAAGTGCATAATGTGTCAGGCCAGTTATAGCCTTGATCTGCCTTATAGCTGTCCTTGGATCTTGTGTCACAACATCCCTAACAGCAGCAATATTCTTATACGAATGCAGTACGAATGGTCGACCACTTACTTTTTAGCATATCAGCAACTTTTCCAGAGCGAAGAGCCATTATGAGTCATCTTAATGGTACTGGCTGGCAAAGTCACGTGTCGCTCATAAGTTTGTCTATACTAGTGATGGCCAACCCCAAGCACGAGTGCCACAAGTAGCATTCCTCTCTCCCGAGAGTAGCACGTCGCACTCTATAGATAAATAAATTTCCTGAAAGAAACTTAATAAATAAGGAATCGTTTTTCAATTTCGTAGAGTCAGTTTTAAAACAGAGTCCTCTCGGAAGGGTATGTTATTTCATTCGCACGATTTTACGTCATAAGGTGGGGAATTTCTACCCCAATTATTTATTATCTTCCGAAAATGTACGACGATTAACTTCCGAAAGCTTTTTTATACCGACTTTTGTAATGTCTCGCTCTCTCTTGTTCGTATCATAGTTTTACAGCTATATATATATATATATATATATATATATATATATGTTAAACACAGACCGTGCATGGCACAAGGAACTCTTCTGGGAAAATTAAATCCACTATAGTCCGAATAAGTAATGATAAATGACAAATACCATAGTTTTTTTCCTTTTTCATGATTTTAGCCCGACGTGGGCAACGGGTCTCTCGCAAGAGATCCCATAAATATAGCTTCCCTCACCAGCTATCTGCAAAGCAGACAGGATCCAGCTTTGGGACGTGGATCTAGGGTTTAAAGCAAACCTAGATCCCTACACTCAGAACCTCTATATAAGTAAAAGACTCGTTGCATTCACGTCGTGCCTTGAAAAGTGGACGCTCAATGTCCCGGTTGAGGTTTAAGTTTTGGTTTTTTTTGGCTAAAAATACAATAGTTACCCCCTTTTTCTTTGATTTATTCAACACGACGTGAATGCAACGAGTCTTTTACTTATATAGAGGTTCTGAGTGTAGGGATCTAGGTTTGCTTTAAACCCTAGATCCACGTCCCAAAGCTGGATCCTGTCTGCTTTGCAGATAGCTGGTGAGGGAAGCTATATTTATGGGATCTCTTTGCGAGAGACCCGTTGCCCACGTCGGGCTAAAATCATGAAAAAGGAAAAAAACTATGGTATTTGTCATTTATCATTACTTATTCGGACTATAGTGGATTTAATTTTCCCAGAAGAGTTCCTTGTGCCATGCACGGTCTGTGTTTAACATATATTGTTCTCAGGGAACCATTCTGAGTTCGTATATATATATATATATATGAAAATTAAGCAAAATCTATATGCACCTATATATATATATATATATGTGTGTGTAGGTGCATATAGATTTTGCTTAATTTTCATCCTAGCAATGTTTCTGAGTAACCCGAGCACTACCAAACAAAAGTATGAAGAAGACATAGCTATGAGGGAGTTTAATCCTGCTTGGGAAGAACAATTTTCGTTCTTATTTACTACAGGTAAAACGTCGAAGCCAGTTTGTTTGATATGTGATGCTACTCTGGCTGTCCTGAAAAAACTTAATTTTCAAAGGCATTTTCAACAGAGACACGGGAATTCAACTTAAAATATCAAGTTGCTTCAACCTTACGCGCAAATTTCATTTCCAAAAAAGACAGCTCTCACAGCGCAACAGGGATTCTTTGTTAGAAAAACGAGAGGCATTGTTGTTTAGAGTGAGAGTATCGTATGAAACTTCTCTTCTGTTATGCAGGAAGAAGCGATCTTACATTAAAAGAGAACGGGTTGTTAAAGAGTGTTTGCAAATTTTTGTTGTTGTTGTTGTTGTTGTTGTTGGTTAGCCAATCAGCCCACCCTGATCGAGCAAAGCCGGCGGCACGCAGGTAACCGATCGCCCTCTCCGGAGTGGACCAGAGGTTCAGCGCACTAGTGATGTTGTGTCGTGTTCTTTGTTGTGCTAGAGCGGTACAGTCTGTCATAATGTGTTCAATTGTTTGTGGTGTGTCCTGGCACAGGTGGCAGGTGTCGTCTGTGAAGTTGTCTAGTCTGTGTTTATATGTCTGTAAGTTGGGGTGATGTTTGAGTGTGTTTGAGTGCATCCTGTAATGATACGAAGTGCGTTGTTTTGTATTGTCTGTAAGGTGTTTATGTGTGTGTTTGAGATAATGGGTGCCCAGCATGGGCTAGCATAGTCCATAACTGAGCGAATATATTGTTTGTATATGAGTGATGTTGTTTCCTTCTGGTGTCCAAAGTTTGTGCCTCTTAGTACCGTAAGCGTGTTAAGTCTTGACGTATATTTGTTTTTAATGCCCTGAATGTGGTTTGCAAAAGATAATGCTGTGGTGTCCCCAGTTATGGACGTAATCATAGCATCAGTAGCTGGCGCATCCTAAAATCCCAATTACACACACACGCTATGTCTATGACCAATATTTTTACTAATCACAGTTTGCTTTTCACAGATCAACTGTGTCAATTGATTCTTGTTTGATAAGTCTAGACTTTAGTACAATGGATAAACTGTTAACAACCAGGAGTGGGAAGACTCTGAAAGTTACTTATTCTGGAAAAGAGAAAGCAGCAACAACAGCACCACCTTCTCTAAGGTCAGCCACGGACGTCTTCTTAATTGGTCAGCCATCTTCCTCGATCGGTGGTGCCAAATTGCCAACCACCCATCATCTCGTGATGAGCCAGGCACCTCAAAAACGAAATTAGGAACCGAAGCTGAGAGCGACGATGAATCTATAGAAAGCAGATCATCGAGCAACTCTGAATCACAGCTAGAACCACCATACCGACAGCCGAGAGAATCAACTGTATCAATCAGCCTTCCTCACCGCATCCTCAATGCACCGGCTGTTATTGAAGTGGCTGATCGCTTCCGGATGTCCAATAATCAGGTGTGTATATATCAGTAATGATCTTTCCTTAACAAAGATATAATAGACGTAACGACGGAAAATTTAGTGATTATTTTGTCACATAAAAACCATACGCATCCTTGTCAATTTCCTTTCAATTTCGCACATAGGTGGCAAGTGTCGTGGCGGCAGTCCTAGGTTCGGCAGATCCGCCCGCAGACCTGGACAAATTCAGTATCTCGAAGGACACGTCTCGCCGTGGAAGAGCGGCACATCGTTGTGAAGTGTCGACAGCTGTGCAGAAATCCTTCGTATCTCCGAGGCATGCTGTCGTCCACTGGGACGGTAAAGTAATCAAGGTCAGTTTTGCCTTCACCGTGGACGACAGTGAATTAACATGTTCCAGTGACGACAGTGGATTGACATATTCCAGTGGACGATAATGGATTGGCATGTATGACATACGTTTCAGGACTCTCTTGGATCATTGGAGCACCGCCAGGCGATTCTCATCTCCGGAGCTCCCCAATGCACAGAAGGAAAGTTGCTGGCCATTCCGACTGTTGCTGACGGCACCGGTCTGTCCCAGGCTCAGGCGACCTTTCGTGCTCTCAAAGACTGGGGATGCGAGAACAACGTGATTGGACTGTGCTTCGACACAACTTCCTCCAATACGGGGAGGGTGCAGGGTGCGGTGGTCCGGCTGGAGAACATGCTTGGTAAACCGCTCTTCCAGCTGGGCTGTCGCCATCACGTTATGGAGCTCATCGTGGGGGCGGTGGTCATCACCGCGTTTGGAAGAACCACAGCACCAACTGAACCTTTGTTCCAGTATCTGAGGAGGTGAATTTCAAGTCTAAGGCGCATTTGTTTTCTCCAATGATTTTTTGCCTTCAGAGCAATTGAGATATCAGCGTCCTTCTACTAATGATGTTAATAGCAGTCGAAAAGGGAAACTTCAGTCGTTTTCATGCAATATTTTCATAACTCCCCTCTCAGGTGGGACAAGCTCGACCTCTCGACTTATCGCGAGCTGGAGATCGAGCATTTGGTGGAGGTGACGTGGCTGATGGAGCTCCTAGATGAGGTAGTCAAGTTCCTCGGCACCGCTTCTGGTCTTGTCGGAAAAGACTACCGAGAAGTGGCGGAGATTACACTCCTGGTACTCGGGGCCCAGCCACGTCGTGGCACACACTTCATGCGCCCAGGAGTCTACCATCATGCGAGGTGGATGGCCAAGGTTGGTATTTTGAATTAGAAGTTAAATATTGTATTGCCTTCTGCAAACAGCCATTTGAAGTCCCTACCAGAAAAAATAAGATAAATAATTTACCATTAAACAAACTTATATGGAGTGGTATCGGTATTTATACATCACAGTGCGTATTCGTTTCAGATCATCTACTACACGAAGCTCCTGATGTTCAGCGGTCAGCTGGAGTTCGACGACGAGCTGGTACAGAAACTTCAGAGAGTGGTACTATTTACTGCACTCCTCTACGCACCTGCCTGGCTGGCGGCTCCTGTCGCAGCTGATGCCCCGCTGAATGACCTTGTGTTGTACCAGCGTCTTCTGCAGTACAGGGCTGTGGATCGCGAGATTGCAGAGGCTTCACTGGCAGTGATCAGACGGCACTTGTGGTATCTGAGGCCTCAGACCGTCGTTTTCGCCCTCTGCAGTTACAAAGTGGAACACACTGTGAAGCACGAGATGGCAAAGAAGCTGTGCCGCCTCGCTGTGCCCGAGGACTTCACGTATGACAACGTCTCGGTTGATGACACGACGCGCCTTCCGGACCTGATTGATGAGTCATCGTGGTTGGTGTTCACAGGCCTGCAGGTGTGCGCGTCTACGTGGCTCACTCTGCCGGTGAATAAGTGGGATCAAGATAAGAACTACTGTGATCTGAAGAATGTCATCTCGCATCTGAAAGTTACCAACAACGTGGCAGAGAGAGGGATAAAACTGATAGAAGATTACGCGAACACTGTCACAAAAGACGAGTCACAGCTGCAGGGTCTTCTTCAGCTCGTGGAAAAGAGCCGGAAAGAACTCGGTGACTTCAAGAAGTCGTCACTTGCCAAGATGACGTAGCGCAGAGGGAAAGGGAGTTAGCAGAGAGAGTACATGGCGCACGCCTTAAGATGACTGTGTTCTAACCACGATTCATACAGTTTTTGAACCTAGTTAGGGGCACCGGAGTAAGTGCCTTTAGTGATATCGGTAAACCGTTTTAATACAAAATAAATTTGATCTTTCCTTATTCGTTTTATCTTATCCTAAAAAGCAGACAATGGCAGACAGCATATGGAGGTACGGGGACAAATACGGTATTTTAAATTTTAATGCTATCTCAAGGTGAGTATAACTTCTAAACCACTTGTCTTATCAACTTGGTAAGTATCTGAGAGGATTTCTTTCACTGAGAGGATTCAGAAAATATGGCCATTGATGATTTATCTTTATTCAGTAAAAAATTGTCAATTTGGCCAAATTTCCAAAATTGAAATTTTCAAGGTCGATGCGCGACCCCTAAATATTGATCGATTTTGGTAAAAATGGTGTCAATGTACTTCCACTGAACCAAATCATGGGAAAAACTTTGACCAGCTATAATTTAAAAAAAAAAGTGAAAAGTGATCCACCCTACTGTGGAGTTATCTGGTGTTCTTTTGTGTTGCTTGTTAGCAAGGCGATGGTTGATTTTGTGGGCGCTACTTTGAGTCTATTGTGTGTGAGCCAGTCTTGTATTATGTTTGTAGGTTATTTGTAGCGGTGTCGATGTTGTTGTGGGTGGATGTTAGAGTGATGTCATCTCTATATGATGATAAGGTAAGCTTGTTATCTATGGGTGTTGGAATGTTATGCATGTATAAGTTGAATAGTGTTGGTGAGAGAACAGAGCCTTGAGGAACCCCGTTCGGAAAAAGCTTGTTTTTGGGTGACTTGCCATTAAAATTTAAATGTGACATGTGAGTATCTTCCTGAAAGATAGTTGCTCAGCCACCTTTTGGTGTTATTGTGCATGTTTGTGTTGAGTATTTTGTTTATGAGAGGGAAGCGTCGGATAGCATCAAATGCTTTACTAATGTCTATTGTTGCTAATAGTGTACGTTGAGCTGGTTGTCTGGAGTTGATACCATCCATGATGTGCTGCATGAGGTTAGTGATAATGTCGTGGTTGAGTGGTGAGGTCTGAATCCATGGTGAGTAGGCGATAGTGGGATGTGTGAGTTGGTGATTTGTAAGCTTAGTCTTTCTGTTACTTTGGAAGGTGTGCATAGTAAAGTAATGGGTCTATAGTAAGCTGGTTCTGTTGGATTTTTGTTTGGTTTGAGTAGTGTAATAATTTTACCTTGTTTCCATATGTCAGGAATAATACAGTGTTGGTATGAATATGTGCTGATGTTTGTGAGAGCTAGTATTCCCTGTGGACCCAAGTGTTTAAGGTGTATGTTAGATATGTTGTCTGGTCCAGTAGCCTTCGAATTCATAATGTTTTTGATGACCTTGGTGGTCTGGTCTGTTTTGAAGGGTGTAATGGTCGTGTCGAGTCTGTAGGTTTTCTTGTGTCTGGCTGTTTGTCTGTCCGCGTGTTTCTGGTTGTTGTCTCTGTTTAAGTGACTTATGATAATTAAAACCCACTCTAACAGACATAGTTTATTTCCACAACAGTTTCGATACCCACTGGCATCCTCTTCAGGTGGATACAGAAAAACGAATCATTCGTTTTTTTGTATCCACCCGAAGAGGATGCCAGTGGGCATCGAAACTGTTGTGGAAATAAACTCTGTCTATTAGAGTGAGTTTTAATTATCATATTTTGACCTTCACGTAGAAAAAAGTGAAGTTTTTTGCATTTAAGTGACTTATCTTTGCGTAGTGATTAACTAGAATGTTAGTTTGTTGTGTATATGTTGGGATATTATTTTGGCTGCGACAGATAGCCGCGTGTGAGGTGTGAATGCCGCTGTTAGAGTGGGTAATGCTGTTTATAGTCTTGTATAGCCTGGATGTATCTGTGGAGTGGTTTAGTGTTCTTATGAATTCCTTAAATGTTTCTATTTGTTTTTCTTTGAGTTTTTGTTTATTTCTGTGTTGAGCTGTTTTATGGCTTCTGTGTGTGGTGTTTGTGTGTTATGTTTGAGGTTGTTACGTTGCCTTATGAAGTGGGCTATTTCTCTAGTGTAATTTGGGTTGTATTTCCTAATGTTGCCCTTGGGTATGTATTTGTTTGCATCATTGATGATCTGATTAAATGTCTTGACTGTTGTATTGACGTTTATGATGGGTGTGCTGTTTAATGTGGTGAATTGTTCCTCAGTCTGTATTTTGAACTGTTCCCAATCAGCTTTCTTGTAATTTCTGTAAGTGTGCCTAAGGCTGTTGGGGCAGAGTGTAGAACGTGTTGTAATGATGATGGGCAGGTGGTCTGATGACAGTTGTTTTTCGGTTCTCCAGTGTGTGTGTGTGTTGCTAGTGAGGGGGAACAGAACGTTATGTCTGGGGAGGAGTTTGAGTATCCTGCTTCATGTGGTATGTGTGTATGTTCTTCTCTATTGGTAAGAATGAAGAGGCTGTTTAGTTGTGTTGCTACGTTGGCGCCTCTGGTGTTGCTTTGGTTGTGCAGGTACCAACTAGTGTTTTTAGCGTTGAAGTCTTCTCCTAAGATGACATTGTGAGAGAGGCCAGATTGTGTAACTGTGGATTGTAATTGGCTGGAACCTGAGGTGAACTATCTGGTTGGATGTAAATATTGATTAGTGTGGTAGTGTGTTTTGCGCGTGTTTTAATGTTAACTGCCTGTATTTCTATCGTGTTATCTGCTTGGATTGTATTTGTAATGTTTTGGGTGGCATCAGTGTAGCTAATGTTTTTACGTATGTAAGTGATGAGTCCAACCCGTGACCCCTAGTACGATCTTGACGGATCGCCGTGAAGTCAGGGATGGTGGGTGTTTTGTGTGTGCGTTTTAGTTTTGTTTCTTGTATAAGTGCTATGTGAATGTTTTGTTTGTGTACGAATTCCCTAAGCTGCATAATTTTTGTTTGTGAGGCCATCTACGTTGTACTGTAATATGTTAATATTATACTTCTGTATGTGTCGCATGGTCCTATTGTGTCTATCTATGTCTTTTTGTATGGTGACATGTGTAAGTTGTAGTGGGGCCTGGATTAGTCTTAATGTCGCCAGAGAGTAAGAGTAGTCCGGGTAGCACGCAAGTGCTCCCCGTAAATGAAAAGAATAGCACACTGGTATAGATCCGGCTCCCGGAGCCGATCGGCACTCTGACCGTGCCACGCAACAGGCCGTCGACTGCCAGTCTGGCCAACCGTAGACAGCCCGCTGCACGGAGATTTGAGGAAGTTTGGCCACTAGCGCATTGATGTTTCGTTTGACGTCGCCTCTTCTTCGCGTTGACGTGTCCCGCGCTGGAGGATACAGCCACTGTTAGAAGGTTCCTCGCCAGCTGCTAACACTTTTTTCACGTTGTTCTAGCTGGTTCTCGCAGGTGACCCCAAAATAAATCAATGGTAAACGAAATTGCACTTTCCCGGAACACCATCCAGAGAGAAAGTACCGAAATGTCTAATGACATCACAGAACAAATTAAATTTTATATTTCTACTTGTAAATATTTTCCTCTAGCAATGATGGATGAAAGGTGTGATTCTACTGATACATTGCAGCTTAGTATTTTTGTCAGGTGTATAAACGAGAACGAGAATAAGTAACGAGAACAAGTAAAGGATTGCCACGTTTAATTTGCAGACGTAGACCATTACATAATTAGACCTATACTAGCCTTATAACAATTTCTTATCATAGAGCTTTATAACAAGTTTAAAAAATGTGTATTATTCATGACAGTATTGCGGGTGACACGTCTGCACATTCTAATTTCACAATGTGTCACTCCTTTGCAAAAGGTCGACCATCACTGCCAACGCTGAACCTGAAATAGGTTCTTTCAGACTTCATAGCGTGCAGCTACTTGAAAGTGTTCTTTTAGAGAAAGTTGTCTCGCCATAATAAACCCTAATTAATACGCCAATAAAAAATTATTAAAATCAAACCTGAAAGAAGAGTGATAAAAATAAACCACTCAGCGACTTTTCATGCACCCTGTATGACCTTGATTTCGGCTCTCCTTCTTACATAGTGGGGAAAGGTATATTTCGCGGGCGCTTGCCTTTGGCCCCCCCTTTCTGCATAAAAAAATATATACTGTATATATATATATATATATATATAATGAGAACAAATTTTACAACTATATATATATATACACAAACATCCACAAATAAGTTATACCACTCAATATAGAAGCGAACTGGAATAGACACTCGAATATGGATTTGATCAGAAAGAACGTTCTCGTAAACCTACTTCACCTTACTCTATTTTGTTCGGTTTCATCTCTGCTGTATATGCTTCAGTCCTGTCTAGAGGTTTGAATATGAAGGACACTGACTGTGTTTACAGTAAGGGTATATATATATGTTACAGGGAATCTGTGTAACTAGGGATTTCATGTAAGGTTAAGTCGTGATATTTTCGTTAAACCTACGGGAAAACTATTGAATTGAATTATGAAATCCCTGAACATTTTAAAGATTTCATGAAATCCCTAGTTACACAGATTCCCTGTAACATATATATATATATGTATATATATATATATATATATATATATATATATATATATATATATATATGGGATGAATTTCACAATTAAACATGTGAAATTAATGAATGATGCAAACCCACAAGGAAACAAAAAAATTATTCCAAGGCCTTCCGTATATTCAAAAGTACATTTATAAGTAGATTTTAAAAAATTTCTTCTCTCTGTGATACTGAACTTTCAAGTTTTGAGTGTATTCTACCTGTAAACGTCTAAATAAGGGTTACAGATATCTAGATAACCTGACCCGATAGAGAAAAACTAATGTGATTTTCAGATTCAGTACTCCAAAATTAGTTTAGATCACCCATTAAATTGGGAGAAGCAGAATTTTTTTTTTTTTGTAGACCAGTGTAATTAGCGAGCAAATATGGTCCAAATATCGGGGAAAGAGGAAACAACCCTGGGCCAAATACGGGAGAAATAGTGAATCAGTATGGTCTAAATATTGGAAAAATAGCGAATAAGTATGGGACAAATATGGGAGAAATGAAAAAGAAATATGAACTGACATGAACAATAATCCCGTCGTAAAACTCCGATAAATATTCTGTCCCAAAGCTGGATCCTATCTGCTTTGCAGATAGCTGGTGAGGGAAGCTATATTTTGGGGCTTCTTTGCGAGTGACCCGTTGCCCACGTTGGACTAACATCATGAAAAGAAAAACTATAGTATTTGTCATTTACCATTACTTATTCGAACTATAGTGGATTTAATTTTCTCAAAAGAGTTCTTTGTCCCACGCACGGTCTGTGTGTAACATATACAATATATATATATATTATATATATGTGTGTGTGTGTGTGTGTGTATATATATATATATACACACAGTATATTATAAGCTTATTAATGTTCGTTTCCATTTATACCATTAATTCTCGTATGATAGTTACTAATGTGACATTTATTGGGAAGGCTTCCTGACACACTTATATATGAGGAAATACTGAATAAATATGGGTCAAATTTGGAAAAAACATAGAAAATTACATGTCATAAATTTATTTATTTTTATTTTTTATTTTTGTTTATTTATTTATTTTCAAATATATATACACACACACACGTAGTTTACATGGATGAGTATAATTTCATTATTAAATGCAGATGCTGCATATGACTGTAAACTGCCTTCAGCAGATGTACACGGTTTACATTCTGAAATCTATTATTGAGATTTAATTATATAATTATTATATAATAATTATATAATTACATAATAAATATAATTATAAGATTTTTATAAATTTTATAAAAGACTTAAAAAACTAAAATGAACTTACAGACTGGGATATACTGTGCTCTATTTTAAGCATTTGAAAATATAATTTTTATAGGAGATATAAGACTGTATGGAACATAAAGACTAGAACATATACTTATATTATAAGCTTAATACAAATAATAATAAGTAGTAAAAGTAATAAGTAATAAGAGTAATTAATAAGAAAAGTAATAAGAGGAATTATTAGAAGGATATTGAGAATTTTAATAATGACAAGAGCAATTAAGTAATAATAAGTAATAACATTAAAAGAGTAAAGAGTGCCTTCACTAACTTTAGAATTTAAGTTTTAATCGCTTTATAAAAGACGAGCGAGCATTTATTGATTTTACAGTAATTCATTCGGAAGAGTGTTCCATAAATCCACCATTGAATATTAGTTGGAAATTTTACTACATTGAAGTATACAATTTGTCTTTGAGATATATTCACTCTCCGGATATTTTGTTTGCCGTATTTGATTATTCATTATATTCTCGATTAATATAATTGGGGCAAATTATTTTGTAACGCTGAACATTAGGGAATACATCTGTACTTCAAATATGTCTTTAAATTTTAATATACCCAGTTGCCCATGGATTCATGATGTATGGGCATAATAATCACTCTTATTTATTTTTCTAATAATTCTCTTTTGATTAATGATTAAAGGGTTATTAATGATGTAATCGCACGCATTTGCATATGCTGTAATATTTATGTAAGATGTAGATAGATGAGAGAACAGTATATCGTTTTAAGTGTATTTGTGGGAGGGAAATGTAATTTTGTTAATATAAACGAGAATTTCGATACTTTATGATCAATGTTGACGAAAGGATAGGTAATCATTAAACACAACTCCTAATAATTTCCCTTCTGTGACACACGATGTCACGTGCAAGTTGGGAACACGATAAGATATATATATTTTTAAGTAAAGTTTTCCCGAATCTGTCCTCAGAATCTGGGATTTTGTCGTATAATAAGTGAAGTGTATTTACATATCGCATTAGCACATATTATCATCAAGTTAAAATGTAATTTTATCCATAACTAGCGTTTGTTTTTAATAAATATGACAAAGGACAGTTTGGACAGAGAGACATTTATTCATAAAAAAAAAAATAATAATATTAAATAAAAATTTTAAAACCTACTTCACAATTTTTTTTTCTAATAAGTTTAACGACTACATATTTTGGACCAAATTTATGAGTTACCTCCTCCCCCAACACCCCTCGACCCCCTCGGAAAAAAAAAATATTTACGACTTTTCTCTTTATGCCGAACAGTTTTGCGAAAATTATTATTTCATCATATTTTTTCTTCCTTTACAATCACGTAAAATATCTTCTCGATCTCGTTCATAGAAAGCTTTTTTTCAAATGGAGAACATGAGCGGAAATTGATGAACAGCGTAAAGAAACGCATATACGAGATGTCGAATATAAGAAAAGTTGTCGGATATACGAAAAGTTGTCGGATATACGAAAAGTTGTCGGATATATGAGGAGCGTTGCAAAATATACGGAACGATGTCAGATATACAAAACGTTGAAAGATATACAAAACTTCTTACAGGATATATGAAACGTAACCGGATACAGGAAACGTAGACGGATGCACGAAACGTTGCAGGACGAAAGGAAAGAAGGAAGGCAGTAAGAATCGAAAAATGGATACTTAAAATTGTATGCGTTAAAAACACTCGTGTGTGCCGAAAAAGAAAGTCGTATTTTTTCTTCTAACTGTATACGATTAGCATTATCCCATTGAATGTCACATTCCTATTTCATTCCGCAGTTAAGAGTGAGAAATCGACTTGTGGGAAGCAAATCAAAGGAAGCAATTCTCAAATCGATTCATTCCCTTTTCATGACATTGTTATTCTCATGCACGGATTTTCCTACTTTTGTCTTAATTAGGTTAGATTAGATTAATGCTAGGTTAAATATGGCTACATTCAGTTTGGTTAAGTTAGGTTAAATTTGACTAAGTTAATGTTAGATTAGGTTAAGTTCAGTTAGGTTAGGAAATATTAGCCATTCTCATTTGGTGCATTTACCTCGAATGCGAACGGAGGTGACAATCTTCTTCAGATCAAGAGACTCTTTTCCTCAATTCTGAACTTCTCACTCACATTCTCATTTATGGACCGTGAATAGGAATGGGAATGGGAATAACTCTGAATGGGAAGTAATCACACAACTTTACCCAGTTTTAATTTACTGTCTCATACAGACTATTCCACAGATGTGTCCATTTGTATGTAGAAGATGACTACTTTTCCCACCAATATAGAGAGACGGATAGATAGATAGATAGATAGATAGATAGTTAGGTAGGTAGATAGATAGATTTAAGGGGAGTCTTCATGCTCTTATGAATATTGATGTGCAAGCTGCACGAGTTATATTCGACATTTACTGTATAAATAGAACGTTTGAAGTAAACTGAAAAAATGGAAGAGATAACTATGTATATATTCATAGAAATTGCAAATATGCATTGCATACTCTTAATTATATATATATATATATAATATATATATATATATATATATATATATATATATATATATATATAATATATATATATATATATATATATATATATATATATATATATATATATATATATGTATGTATGTAATGTATGTGTGTATCTATTTATATATTTAATCATCGCTGCATTCAGAGTTTAAGTGGAAGTATAAAGAGTTAAACATCTTTTTAAATAGAGCACCATTCCCCTCATACGCCCATTTCAGGGTACGAGCAGGTACCACTAGTCAAAAGAACATCCATACCCGTATTCAGTTTATTGCAATTTTCGTTAGTTTGTACCGCAGATACCCCCAGTTACTGGTGCATAATTCTTCAGGAGCAAGATGCACCGCAAGTTTATGTTTCCTCCGTAAAGTAGCACAAATTTACCTGTATCAATCACAATCACACTCGGACTACCTCAGACTTGCTGTACGCAAACTGGACCAAAAACCACAAGTATCCACAATCGCAAACCGTCCGTATACAGGCCTGTATTTAGTTCAGATTAATACTTTTTTATACAACTGTATATCTGTAGACTCAGTACGGAAAAACACTGTATTTGTAAACTTAAACGGAACAGAATTTAAAGAAGACTACGTCGTACGTTAGAATAACCTCGCTTCCATTAATTTCATCATATACCTGTCTGACTAGTCTTTCACTAGCTTTAATTTTATTTTACTTTATTTTATTGTTTTAGCCACTAATGATGGGAATTTGACTTCCGAAACGTCTGATATTAAATCTTCATAATGTTGACGTGGGTGTTGATAATCCTTTTTATCCTTATGTATATATAATAATAATAATAATAAAAGGACGCGTGTGGATATGTGTGTGTCTGTCTGTTTCAGCCATAGGTTCAAAATGGAAGCAGTTACAAACATGAAACTTCACACACATATTGATTAGGTCCCCAGTTGTGCATCTGGGTGTTAATAAATTAAATAATTAAAATTACTGGGCCCGAAGGGCCCAGCACCGCAATTAAACGACAGAAAAGAACGCAGCCGTGAAAATTTTGTTTCACATTGTGTCAAGATTTCTGAATCGTAAGATTTTCATGACTAATTATTTGATCAATAAAACTGTAGAAAACAACACAGTCATGAAACTCTTGAGCTTCACATATAATTAAAACTAACGGAGCCACCCGGCGTTGACGGGGTGGATGTTGAACGCTATATTATATATATATATATATATATATATATATATATAAACTGGAAACACGCAGTATAATTAACGTAAAGAACGACGCTTGTATAGGAGAATATTCCGCGCAAGATGAGAGCGAGAGAACGAAACAAATGAAAAAATGAGGTAACCACCCGGGAATCGAACCTGGGATCTTCCGATTGCCGGTCAGATATGATAACCATTACACCACGGGCCTCACCCAATCAAATGCCGTAATTCCTCTACATACGCGCACAAACCAATGCCCCAAGGGGGCACCTCCCGCATGCCGTACATTATATACATTTAAACTGCAAACACGCAGTATAATTAACGTAAAGAACGACGCTTGTATAGGAGAATATTCCGCGCAAGAATGAATGAAAACCGATTCCTAGTGGGCTGTCGATGTTTCAGATTTTTTTTTAGATCGTCTGTTAGTTCATTATTTCCTTTCCTTAAGGTCCCGATAGTAGCGCGCGTTTTTGTTTGCCTTTTCGCATAGCTGTAGAAGCATTTTGGATTTTCCTTTATTGCTTCTACCGCCTTTCCCTCTTCCCTCTCTGTGTGTATATATATATATATATATATATTATATATATATATACTAGCGGAGCGACCCTGCGTTCACCGGGTGGATGTTGAACGCTATATATATATATATGTTACAGTCAAAGTGTGTAACCAGCCATTTCGCGTAATGGCTGAAACTTTTAGTCATTTCGCGAAATGGCTGTTTCACTTGGTCATTTCGCGAAATGACTAAAATCTTCACATATTACCCGAAATGGCTGAAATTCCACCTTGGTCATTTCGTGAAATGGCTAAAATGACTTTTGTCATGAATTCATAGAAATAACAAACATCACAATAAAATTGGAAACCTTCATTTAACTAAGTAAATCTGCTAAAACATACATACATCCACAGGTCTGTTCAAATAAGTGAGAAACACTCTTGAAATACACATTTGAACACATTTGAACATTTATATTCCGATGTCCGCCATTGAAGGCACGGTTAGGTCAACTGTATGCCCTTGACAATTGGTTTGGTTAAGTCGTGTTATTTTCGTTAAAACTAACGAAAATAGCACAACTTAACCTAACCAATCGCAAGGGCGTACAGTTGACCTAACCGTGCATTCAATTAACCTAACTAGGCATTCAGCACGCAGGTGCACAACCTGAGGAACTAATCAATATGTGTGTGAAGTTTCATGTTTGTAACTGCTTCATTTTGAACCTATGGCTGAAACAGACAGACACACACACACACATGCACAGTTGCACACGCGTCCTTTTATTATATATATATATATATATATATATATATATATATATATATATATATATACTGACCGTTGAAATTAAAGGGTCCACTAAATAATCTGTATTACTGAGTGAAACCAAGCAAATCCTTTGAATGAATGAAAGGAGAGTTGGTTTGTGGCGTTCTTCAGGTTTCAGCGAGATATACCTTCCTGTTGATTAATAAGAATAATAATAATAATAATAATAATAATAATAATAAATAAATAAATAAATATGTTTTGTTAAATCAGACACGTATGCAGTTTGTGTATGACACTTTGTCATACTCACTCACATCTACTGCATTTCAAGCATCCCAGATACTCCTCGTATACATACTAATATACCTTTTCTTTCAACCTTTCAAATGTTCAATGCGATGATTCCTCATTCCTTGTCGCCCCTTCTCTCAAGTTGACCTGGTGAAGTAGAGAGTTGGTTTCTTGTACTTTCCACCTCACACAGCCAGGTACTCCCAGCTGATCGGGATTGTTCTGAGCCAGGCGTCTAATCTTCTTTTGAAGATGTCCACCACAACACCACTCGTGTTCCTTGGTTCCTTGGGCAGCTGGTTGAACAGGCTTGGTCAGGGTTGAGGATGTTCCCTGTCTAACCTTTAATTTGGGAACACGACACATTCTCCCTTTTCTACTTTCTACTTTCTACTTACTTATATTCCTAGCCCTTCGTTTAAAGGTTCTCAATATCTGACCAGTTATTCTCTTTGCTCTGTTTACTGCTATTTTATTTTGTGTTTCAAATTTCGCATCATCAGTCATTACAACACCTAAAGTTTTTGCTTTAGAATTTCTCTGAATTTCCTGTCTTCCCTTTTTCCGTACCTTAACAGTTGAAATTTCTCAGTGTTAAACTTCATATTGTTGTCTTCCGACGACTTGTAGATTCTGTTCATGTCTGTTTGTAGAAATCATACATCCTCTGGGTTTCTTAATTTTTGACTGATCTTTGTTTCATCGGCAAAGGATGTTACTGTGCTGTCTCTGGTCACGTCCTCATCTATGTCAGTTAGCATGATTATGAAGAGTAATGGAGCTAATACTGTTCCTTGTAGTACTGAGCTGAGGACTTTTGATTCTAATGAAGATATTCCTTGAACTGTAACGACTTGCCGCCGCTCACTTAGGAAATTATATATTCATTCCCCTACTTTTCCTGTTATTCCCATATATTTCAGTTTATGTATTATGATTCCACGGTCACTGTTGTCGGACGCTTTGACAAAGTCTGTGTATATTACATCATAGTTTTCATTACTTTCAAGTGCATCAATAATGTTGTTGTAGTGTTCCATTAGTTGCGATTGGCATGATCTGCCTGACCGGAATCCATGTTGGTTATCATTTAATTTTTTCTGAGTTTCCAAAAACTCCTAGATTTTGTCTCTAACTATTTTTTCAAATACTTTAGTGAGATGAAATGTAAGCAACACTGACCTATGGTTTTTGGCCTCGGATCAATCTCCTCCTTTATATATTGGGCCTATGCTCGCTCTCTTCAGGATGCCCAGAATTTCTCTCGTGTCTAGTGATCGTCTCCATATCCAATATAGGGGCTCAGCGATTACATTTTAAAGTCGCAGTCCGTTATACTTTCCTCTTGTAGTTCTTCTTCAAAGAACGCGTTTCTATCGCATATCAGTTTGTCAGTTTTTGGGATACTGAAAGATGATTCGCACTGAGCTCTTAATGTTTTAGATACTTCTGTTAAATCATCAGAAGGCATTGTCGTCATTTTTCAAAGGTCCGATAGTCGTGTGATTTTTCGACTTCCTTTTTACAAAATTATAGAAGTACTTTGAGTTAACCTTTATTGCTTCTTTAGCGTCGTTTTCTTTATCTTTATGCTTCTCATTTAGGCTCTGTATGACGCAATCTATACTCTGTAGTTTATCATTTAATATTTTTCTGATGTTATTGTCTTAGCAGTTACTTAATTTTGCAGTCACCCTTTTTCTCTTTCGGAACAGTGACCTCTTTTGTCTAACTGCTTCTCTTTTTTCTTTGTGCACTTTTTGGACATGTCTTTCCACAATTTCCAGCGTCTTCTCCTCTAAGGTCAGTAGCATCTCTTTCGTTGTCTTGGCCTCAAAGATGGTTTTGCAATCTATTGCTTGCATGCTGGCTGCAACACCTTCCCAGTTTATAGCTCTGGAGTGAAAATTAAAAATTTTGAATTTGCTTCTTTCTATAGTGCGTGTTCTTTCCTTTCCTGTTGCTTTTATACTGGCTGTTATTTCAATAATGTTGTGATCAGATATTATAATTGGGGATATTTCTGTTATCCATTAAGTTGCTGTTGTTTGTGAATACCAAATCTAGGCAGTTGTTTTTCTTGCGTTTTCTGTTATTTCTTGTGTTAACATAAATTCATCGGCTAGAGCTAGTAGCATTTTTGCCTGCTCCTGGTCTTCCCGTGTGCTCCCCTTGTCCTGGTGTATACATATACTTTTTCCTACAATTTTACATTTCATGAATGGAAAATTAAAATCACCACAGAAAAAAATATTTGGCGTTGGAGAATGTAGATCTTTTACCCAGTTTCTGACCTTTGTAATGGACTCTGAGAATTTTGAAGTTGGGGTGTTCGGGGGTCTGTACATGACAATTACCACCATATTTAATTTTTTAATTTTTGCTCCTACACATTCTATGTAGCTGTTTGAAGTACTTATAGTCATTTCCGCCATCTGTCTTTCGCGTGCGTAAATAACACATCCTCTTTTACGCCTCACTGTTCTGTCGGCTCGGAGTATGTTATAGTTGTCAATTTGTATTTCACTTTTGTCAACACAAAACTCGGAGTTCTCACAGTTCGCCTCGCAGTCCTTTAGATGGGTTTCCGTGAGGCGTGCAAAGTCTGCTCCGGTTTCTTGCATGAGTCCTTTCAGGTATAAGACTTTGTCGGGGGAATGGTTTGATTTAAGGCTCTGCATATTGGCTAGGATTATTTTATTTTTCGCTATCGCTTTTACATATATGTAGTTCCGATTCGTTTTCCAATGGTGGTACTGGTTTCGTTGCCGTGTGATCCTCCGAGAATTTTCCTCTCTTTATCTTTTTCGATACCTGTTGTCCCGATATCGCATGAAGTGTCTGTGTGTGTGCTTTCTGTCCGGCTCTCGGATTCCTATATTTGTCAGTTGACTTTATATTTGCTGGATGGTATTACTATTTAGCAGTTGAATTGTGTTGGCTGCGTCTAAAAAATTGGTAGCCCTCTTTGATGCTCGTTTGTGTGTATATATATATATCTAATAATCTACTCTCTATTTATAAATAAATTTAAGTCATTCATTGTTCTTCTGTATTATATATATATATATATATAAATAAACTCAGTTCTGGAAATTGCATTTGATGCATGCAACAGACTTCTGCCATGAATGGATATTCACGATCCATCAAATATGCAAGTCCGTCAGTTGTTGTAATTAAAAGTTGAATAAGATTATGGTTCAGTTCGACGTCGCAATTATGGGGTGTAAAATTGCGCTTTAATACTAAACGTACTCATATGTGAAAACACGTTTACTTTATTAAAATAAATTTACTACAATACCTATGCAATTTTATAACGAAATGATAAACGAAACAATATTTTAACTTACTTTTATTTGATTAAATCTAATTGTTTCTTCGTTAGAGGCAGTCATGGAATCATAATAAAGAGGACTGTCCGGTCTAATACCGGACGTCTGGCCACCCTAGTGTAAACGTGTTTATGAACTTATTTATGAACGTATTTATGAACTCGAACTCCGAACGATAAAAGTTTGAACTGCCAGGCGTACGACAAAATAATGAAGCTACTTTCAAAGAATTTCCATAAATATCAGACAGGCTTCATCACTAAATGCATTTCGCAAATCACTGAAAAAGCACCTCATTGGCTCTAACTGATGTATAAGTTCACTACTGCCATTTTTACTATAGGAACGAAGTTCCCATTTCATAATCAACTATTTAAAATATGCTAATTTCATTAAACACTATTAATTTCGTAATTCATTCCTTTTATATATTTTTTACTAAGCATCATTTATTTTCTACTAAATATACAATAAATCATTTAATTTAAAATTCTGTAACATTTTGTAAACTTTACATTATATTTATTATTATTATTGCTATTATTATTTTTTATTTTTTTTGTTATTACTATTACTATCACTTACTACTTTCACATTTTTATGTAATAAATAAACTAAAAAATTAAAAAGCCTCCATGCTTCCAAGGGCATATTCAGACAAGAGTACTGTAAATATACTAATGTCATATCCAATATCTAAAAATTATAAAACTCTGTCACTTGTATTTTTTTCTGAATAAAGATTCTGAATTTTGGATTTTGATTTTTGAATACAGCAAAAGTATTTTTAAATATGAATTATATGGTATGATTTTCTTTATCGAAACGAAGAATTTGTATCGTTTTTCTGAATGAAATTATCTTAGAATTTTTTTTTTTAATGTACTCTGTCTGCGCATGCGCGATAGTCTTGTTTATGTAAGTTCAAATGGTTTTAGTTTAGGTGGATAAGTGCGCAGACGATTGTTATTTAGAAATTAATTTAAAGTAGGTTGATTACTGTCTGCATTAGAAATGGTTATTTAACATTACAAAGTATTTTCACTTTTATATAGAAAAGGGATCCTTTCCGGATCACCTGAAGATCAGGGCCTCCAGCCTTCGTTAGTTAACCTTATAAGGGTAACTAACGAAAATATCACGACTTAACCTAACCAATCGTTAGGTCAACTGTACGCCCTTGACGATTAGTTCGGTGATATTTTCATTGGTAGTCGAACTACGAAAATATCACGATTTAACCTAACCAGTCGTTAGGTCAACTGTACGGCAGTGTACGCCCTTGACAATTAGTTAGGTGATATTTTCATTGGTAGTCGAACTAGCTCAGTGGGTAACACCGTTTCTCTGCAAGCGAAGTGAAAACACTGAAGTCAGGCCTTCGACTCCCGATTGTGTTGGTTAATAATAATATGGGAATTAGCGCAGTGAGCTACATTCGTCTGGCCTGAGGCTGTGCCACTTTCTTGCCCTCTTGACTGTTAAAAGTTAAAAGTTTTCAACATAGAAATAAGGGTCAAATTTAAAATTCACGACAATGAAATTTCTAGTTTAAACCCCCGCCCCTAAAGCCGACTTGGCTTTTCAAATGTCACGTGACATTTCGCATAGACAAGCTCGGCTTAACTTAACTTAACCTAATCTGACCTAACTAACCTAACCTAACCCTAAGATTCACGACAATGAATTCGTTTAGAGTTCAAAATCTCGCCCCAAAAGTCGACTTAAAATAGTTTAAAAAGTCGAGATTGACTATTTCAAATGTCACGTAACATTTGGAAAGCTATGTCGACTTTAAGGGTAGGTTTTTGGAGCTACAAAATTCATTGTCGTGAATCTGATATATAGTCGAAATTAGTCTGGCAATGTATTATGTTCTATTGCATAAGTTCCGTTTTGATATTTGTTAAGGTTTCCATCGTATGATATACGTCTCGTTTTATAAAGTTTTGAAATGCAATTTTATTTTTTTATTTACCTCCAGTCATATTTTTGAAGTCGTACTCTAAGAACCATGTCAGAAATGTTCATTAGTAAATCGGAAGTCAAGACGTGTACTAGGGTGGAGTACAAAAAACGTTTTTTTAGAATTCAGTTTTGTAGGGGCACCCAGAAGTTAGTCTGTGCTACCAATAAGAAATCTGTAAAATATTAGCTACTTGTGACATCAACTTCACCGGCCCCAAGGAGGTCAAAATTTTGCCTTTCAGGTGCTCCAAAAAAATTAGGGAAAAATTCAAAGATTTAAGCGTATCTTCCGTTGTGTTTATTCTAGGAAGATCATTTTTCTTTCATTTTATTTGTCTATTTATGTTCTTTAACTTTTCCCTTATACACTTTTCTCCCATTCCTCACAGAAATTTGAAAAATTTGGTATTTCATGAAAAATACTAACAAAAAATAGGAATTTTTATATCTTTCGTTGAGTTTCTCAACTTTAGTAGCTGTTTTAGTACCATTTTAAGGTTTCCATTTGTTTAGATTTTCACAGATTTAAATTATTTCATAATTATATTATTTAGGGTTTGTTATTTATACGAGGGTAATTCAATAAGTATCCGCACTTTTTATTTTCACAATTTTATTTTCACATCTGATAGATTATAAACACATCACTTCTCAACATAGTCTCCCTGTTTCTCAATACACTTAGTCCAGCGATCTACAAGCTTCCTAATGCCATCTCAAAAGAATCTTTTTGGCTGTGTGCGTAGCCAGTCATGCACCGCCTCCTTCAGGTCATCATCGCCTTGGAATCGCTGACCTCTCAAAGCGACTTTTAGTGGTCCAAACAGGTAAAAATCCGAAGGTACCAGGTCTGGACTGTAGGCTGGATAGTCGAGAACTTCAAATTTAAGTTTTTGAAGGCATTTTCTAGTCTGTGCAGCGGTATGAGGGCGCGCATTGTCGTGTAACAGAATAACACCTTCCGACAATCTCCCTCTCCGTTTTGTGCGAATTGCTTGCTTTAAACTCATTCCGAAGCATGTCAGAATACGATGGACTTGGTACTGTAGTTCCACGCTTTAGAGTTTAGATAATGTTCAAGGGTAGGGCCTCGTGTATCCCAAAACAGTGTTAGCATAACTTTACCTGCTGACGTCTGCGCTTTGAACTTCCTTGCAACGGGAGATGTTGGATGCTTCCATTGCATGCTCTGTCGTTTGCTTTCTTGTTCATAGATGGCTTCCATGGCCGCGAATGAATCGGCAAAAAGGAAGACAAGGAATACTCAACAGCTAAATCCAATCTTTGGACCACCAAAGGCTCTCTCACTGATTTATTTGCCTTCGTCCGAAGATATACTTCAGTGTTTCCTTTGTGTTAGACAAGAAAGGATTAAGTCAGGAGAAGCTCATCCAAAAATTTATGATGTTGCTGCAGTCGTTGCCCAAAAAGCAAAGACTGTATGGGATCGTGCTTCTATTCCAATTAACCATCATAAGACCATAACGCAGCGCATCCAAGGTTTGTACGAAAAATATCAAAATGTCTTGAAACAATTCAAAGGGCGGAAAGACCACGCATCTTATCAAGCATTGCTTCACATATTTAAACTTGACTCACTGAAGCTTTTTGATATAGCTGCTTGTAAATGTAAAGACTTCCTGACATGTGAGAAAGACCGAAAAGTTCCTGTTCTGGAAAGGGATTCCCTTAATGAACAACGAACGTCTCGAAAAATGATGATTGGATCCGTAGATGAAGTGGTCACCAAAAAGATGGAAAAAAAAGAAAAAGGCTACACAAAAGTATGAGGAATATACAGCACGGATCTCGAAAGGAATGAAAGAATTTGATACTGCTGCAACTGTTTCGTCAAGTTCCAGCAAAACGGACGAAAGCAGTGAGCCGTTTAAACTCACGACAAAGCCATTAATTAATCCCGGACCTTCACAAATGAGAATGCGGTTGCCTACAGTGGGTAGAGAGTGCGATCGAAGAGGAATATCTGACCGTGCTGGGGCAGCTCTTGCATCTGCTGTTTTTCAAGATTTAAAATTAATTAGTAGTGAAGATACTTGTTCAGTGATCGACAGAAGCAAGATAAGACGAGAAAGAAGCAAGATTAGAAAAGATCTCTCTGAAGATACCTCAACTTTCAGTTCAAGTGCTCATATTATGGGTCTCTACGTTGATGAAAGAAAAGATCGAACAAACGTTATGATAATGAAAGGTAGTATCATTCTGGGATTACTATGGAAGAGCATATTGTCCTTTTGAAAGAACCAGGCTCAACTTACTTGGGCCACATATCTCCAGAATTGAGCACAGCAAAAAGCATTTATAAAGGCATTTTGGAGTTCTGGGGATGCAAAAATATTAGTGCTAGAAATATTGTTGCCATTGGCTGTGATGGCACTGCAGTCGGTACTGGAATAAAAGGAGGCATATTAAAAAATTTGGAGCAGAACTTAAACAAACCCTTTCACTAGTTTATTTGTCTCTTTCATTTAAATGAGTTACCACTGAGGTATTGGTTAAAACACCTGGATGGGCCCTCCCATGGTCCACGAGAAATGTCAGGACGAATTGGAAAAGCATTAAAATCTGTCAACCAAACCAATAGTTATGTTTGAAGCCGTGGAAGGAAATCCTCTTCCAATTACTGATTCTGATGATCTAAGTACAGATCAATTGTACCTTTATAAAGCTTCTCAGGCTATTACTTGTAGGTGTTGCAGCAATGACTTAGCAAATCTTCAACCTTGGCCAATGGTCCAATCCAGATGGTTGACTACTGTTAACCGCATCCTGCGTTTCTACATGGGATGTGAAAATCCGATGGATAGCCTAAAAGTGTTGGTAGAATACATCGTCAAAGTTTATGCTCCAATGTGGGACGATCAAGACAAAACCTTGGTGATATGATGGACCTCGTCACCTGTGGCAGATGGTATCTTATTCAAGATACCTAACAAAGGAGCTTAGAGATATTGTTGATAAAATTATCATTCGTAACGCCTACTTTGCGCATCAAAAGAACCTTCTTCTTGCAATGATTACTGATAACCGGCCAAACATTGGAAAACTGGCAATACGAAGGATCGAAGTAGCAAGATCTCAAGCTGAAAAAATGAAAAGCATTCGCGAGTTCAGTGTACCGAAGCTAAATTTTCATAGTCCCATCATGCTTGAGCCACCATTGACAAAACACTTAACCAAAGAGGAGTTGACATCATTGGCTGAGAACACTAGCGAAGAAAAATTAAAACTCTTTCAATTCCCTCGTCATACACAAGCAGTAGAAAGAGTATCAAACTTGTAACAGAAGCGGCAAGAGCAGTTTATGGAAGTAAGAAGAGAGATGGCTACGTTAAAACCAAAATTGCATCTCAAGCAATAATGAAACCATTTGAAACCAAGAGAGACTACAAAACTGAATAAGAAGCTTTCTAAATTATTGTGGTGGGTGGGTTACAGTGCAACTCAAAGAGCAGCCACCTCCACGTGGTAAGTTCTGGGTAATTTAGATCGAGATATGCATGGCTCGCATCTAGCTTAAATTAGCGGAAAGCTGCTCCAATAAATCAATATATTTAAAGCCATGCAGATATTTTATGAGCTTCTAAAAGAAAACTGAATCACTGAATGACGCTTAACATCAACTAAATTTTCCAAATTTCTGTGAAGAATAGGAAAAAGGTGTATAAGGGTAAAGTTAAAGAACATAAATAGACAAATGAAATGAAATAAAAACGATCTTCTTAGCATAAACACAACGGAAGATACGCTTAAATCTTTAAATTTTTTCTTAATTTTGCAGGGAGCTGAAAGGCAAACTCTTTGATCTCCTTGGGGCCGTTGAAGTTGATGTTGTAGGTAGGTAATATTTTACAGATTTCTTATTGGTAGCACAGACTAACTTTTGGGTGCCCCTACAAAAATGAATTCTAAAAAAAAGTTTTTTCATTCTATCTTAATGTGTACATTGGTAATAAAAGTAATATGGATATGTTTAATTCAGATCCACCACCTCGTAAGTACTTAATTGGGTAATCTGCTAGAACATTCATTACTCTGTCTGTTCATCACTCCAATCCTGTATATTTGACAGTTAATCAGAGAAAAATGTATTAGTCATCTTCAGCTCTCCATATACCAACAGTTCAGCCAAGCGATTACAAAACTGCAACGAGTTCAACGTGTTCTTTCATCGCTTTCGCTGAGGAAAGACAATATACTGTGTGTGTGTGTGTGTGTGTGTGTGTGTATACAGGGTGTCCCAGAATTAACTATCTATTTCAATGAAATCGTACAAATTTTTTAAAAACACTTTTATTTATGTTTATCATGTTTAATATGTGTTAAAAATGTATAAATTTCTAAATTTTTTTCATAATTTTATTTTCATAATTTTTTCATTATCCGGTCCAATGAAAGACCGTCTGAAGTCATAGAATGGCAAAGAGACTCTCCAAAAGTTAACGTGTGGCTTGGAATGACCAAATCCAAAATTTATGGCCCATTCTTCTTTGCGGGAGCAACTGTAACAGGTACCGTCTACCTTGATATGCTTCAGCAGTTTCTCGAACCACAGCTTCTTGATGATGGCATTCTTGATAATGTTGTGTTTCAACAAGATGGAGCACCATAAATTTTGGATTTGGTCATTCCAAGCCACACGTTAACTTTTGGAGAGTCTCTTTGCCATTCTATGACTTCAGACGGTCTTTCATTGGACCAGATAATGAAAAAATTATGAAAATAAAATTATTAAAAAAATTTAGAAATTTATACATTTTTAACACATATTAAACATGATAAACATAAATAAAAGTGTGTTTTTAAAAAATTTGTCCGATTTCAGTGAAATAGTTAATTCTGGGACACCCTGTGTATAATATATATATATGTATATATGTATATATATATATATATATGTATGTATATATATATATATATATATATATATATATATATATATATATATATATATATATATATATATATATATATATATATAGGTTGTAGTGTGGTCAAAAAATGTCTGCCCTTTCTATCTTTAGCGAAACAAATTTTATTAATATCAAAACAAAGGGTATTCTTTGTTAAGTTATAGTTTAACACCATCCCATGCCATGATTAATGATAATTAATCAATAAGGCGGGTTAGAAACTGGTATCCTGGTCAGGTCAATTAATGCGGCCCATTGCTCTAACTCCTAAATTATTATTATTAACCACCATCATCGGGATTCGAATCCCCTACCTCAGTCTTCACTTACAGGAAGGATAACGGTGTTATTTTACGATAATTAAGTTCATATTCTCTCTTCGGAGAATCGGTGTTCTTTTTCAAACTTTAAGAAACTTCGTATAAACTTGACTCGGAAGTTTAACGATCCTTTCAAATATAATTGGTTATAATCAAGGGTTATTAAATACTCGAGTAAAATAACGAATATTGTTTGGTTAAAGCTTAAATAGCAGAAAGATCAGACGCAACTACACTTTTTCATGCTAAAGTACTGTATGGAAGTTTATAGTTAAAGTATATAACCATATAAGAGAGAAGATTTTATAATCATCAAAGATAAGACCAAGATGTTAACTAACTAATTTTATATAACTTACAACAACTATAATATACTCTACCGTAATTAACTAATTATTAACTAGGAAAATTGGTGAAACAGACACTAACCAAATATTCTGTAACGGAAAACGTATTTTTTCCAAATTGTCCCACGAAAAAAAATCATTTTTCTTTGTAAACGTGGCTCAATTAAAGTCTCCACTGACAGCTGACAATGTTTCCTACTTTTCCGCTAATCATTTTTATTTGAGCAGTAAAATGAGGATGCCAGTTATAAAATATTTTAAAGGCATCTTAGATGGCGTTTGACCTTGGCCTGATATGACTGAAATGTATTTATAAATTCCAAACCAAAAATATAGCCATTTAACCTTGATATACAGTATATATATATATATATATATATATATATATGGAAAGAGAGAGCGAGAGAGAGAGAGAGGGCATATCCCTTCTACTAATCTTTTATAAAATAAAATATTAAGTTTTAACTCGGTTATTATAACAGTTGATCTTCTTGTGTAGCGCTTTATAAAAATAGGCCTGTAACAGCTGTTTACAGTTGTTGGTTCCTTTTAAAAGACCACACACACACATACACACACACACACACACACACACAACATTGGAAAAAGGACGAAATATAATAACGCAGTGAATATTCAAACATAATAAATAGAAGTTCATTTTGTACAGGGTGGGAGAAGTGAGGAGAAGCCAAAATAAATAAAAAAAAAAAAAGCCCCTAAGAATTACTAATTATTAATTTTGGGGCTTTTCTAAACATAAAAATTAAATTACTAATTATTAATTTTGGGGCTTTTCTAAACATAAAAATTTTCGTAGGATTTTTAATTCAATTATAAACAAAAGTGATGTCACATAACTTACATAAACGTACATTAAATACGTGACTTCAGGAAGACGTTTTAAAACATGAAATATTTTTAAGAGACTTCGTTGAGAATATTCATCATTAGTAATAATAATAAAAGGAACTTCAGAGACGTTGTTCTTTTACTATCAAGGGTAATTTAAGAAAGTTTTAGACTATATTTTTTAATACAGGTAGATATACTCCTACATACAAAGGGTAAACAAGAAAACACACACACACACACACAACACACACACACACACACACACATATATATATATATATATATAATTTCGATAACATATGCTTCTTATTTACTTTGATTATTTTAATCTGATAAATTCAGTTAAAGTGTCTCGTTACTTCAATTTAATTAGATGAAGATAGAGTTAAAATTGACCCATAAACGTAATTTATCCCATTATATCTCGAATACAGTTCAAATTACGTTGACATTTGATTTTTGTGCTTATTCCATGCAACGCGTGGTCCACGATCGCACAGTCGCAGAAAATTCTATTCGTATGCAACACATGGCGAGCGGTTAACTATAAGTTGTCGTGACGGCACGATTATTTGATTTGGCGGTGGAGTTCAAACAGAATTAAGATATATTCACATTTTCTCTGTATATATATATATATATATATAGGTACTTGTGGGTTATCTGTCGCCACTTTTTAATTTAATTTTCCAACTTTTTCACAAATACAGATGTGTGTTATCATGTTGCCATTTTTACAAAAATATACTATTTTTTTCTTAAATTATTTTTATTTCTCAAAATAACAAACATTAATCATATTATTCGGGTGGCATGAACGCGGCGATGGCCTCCAGGATGCCGTCGAATGGGTCGACACTAGCGGGTAGCTTGCTCCTCCACATGAACTCGGCCAGGTAGGTCTTAAGATGGTGTCGGGCCGTTCCTCGGTGACGCTTGTTCCTCCACTTTGCTGATCCCCACAAGCGTTCGATATTTGAGTGTGGACTCCGGTATCTGCATCAACGAAATTGTATCGATGATTAACCTTGAAATGTTGGAAGCCAGCCTCCTGGAGGTCGGTGGTCTTATATCCTCGCCAGCTGTCGGAGTAGATAATGGAACCTTCGGCGATGTTTTCCACAATGGCAGCCAAGAGAGTTGCAGCAGAGCGGTTGGGAACTTGAACGATGAAGCAGTCGTTTGTTTCACGGCAAATTCCTCCGAACATCCATTGTTGTGGTAAAATGCGTCCGGCATTGTTTTTACGCCTCGTGAACAGGCTCTCATCGATCTCAACCACTATTCCTTCGCCGCCGATCTTGGTTTGCTCGAGGTTGGCTAACCTAACCTAACCTAACCTAACCACACACTAACCTAACCTAACCTAACCAAAAAATAAATGACCCACAAGTAAAAAGTGGAAACAGATAACCAATAGGTATATTAAAAAGCGGCGACAGATAACCCACAAGTACCTATATATATATATATATAAGGCCTTCCGAAGCAAAAGTAGCACAAGCGCCATCCGGGGCAAAAATTAGTTATACTCACTGAAAGGTTCTTCAGACCGTATACTATCATATGGTAATGGATGAATTGCAGAAACGCCAATGTTTGTATGGTCGAAAGTCCCGCGAAAAATAATACGTTATCTCTGTCCGAAGGTCACATAACTTTCAACGCGTTTTCTGAAGATTAAAAAAAAATGGCGCTTGTGCTACTTTTGCTTCGGAAGACCTCATATATATATATATCGTAAAGAACGACGCTTGTATAGGAGATATTCCGCGCAAGACGAGAGAGAGAGAACGAAACAAATGAAAAAATGAGGTAACCACCCGGAAACGAACCCGGGATCTTCCGATTGCCGGTCAGATGCGATCCATTACACCATGGGCCTCACCCTTCCAAATGCCGTAATTCTTCTACATACTCGCAGAAACCAATGCCCCAAGGGGGCACCTCCCGCATGCCGTAACATTATATACATTCAACTGCAAAGAACACGCAGTATAAATAACGTAAAGAACGACGCTTCATTTGTTTCGTTCTCTCTCTCTCGTCTTGCGCGGAATATCTCCTATACAAGCGTCGTTCTTTACGTTATTTATACTGCGTGTTCTTTGCAGTTGAATGTATATATATAATATATATATATATATATATATATATATATATATATATATATATATATATAATATATATATATATATATAAGGGAGAGAAACAGGTTTTTGCCTTACAAACTAATAAAAAAAATATTGTATTACATTCACTGTCTTTCTAATCTCTTTACTAATGAATTTCAAATGCATTTTTAATAAAAATGATATGTTACCATTCCGAATTATCGGGACAAAACAGGTGGTAAATTGGGTAAGTTACCGTAAGAAATAAGTCTGAGATTTCCACAGGGGTTCGCCAAACACCTTTAAAAAAAGGATTTATTGTGTGGGAAAGCAGTTATAGAAATAGTGAAATCGCAAATGGAGAAAATGTGTTCTGTTAGACATGGTAATACCAGTGTCGGTGTCTCAGTCGGTATAATTCCTTTTCTCTACAAGTGAAGTGAAGACACTGAGATCGAGGGTTCGATTCCCGATCGGAGTGGTTAATAATAATCCAGGAGTTAGCGCAACTGGACACGTTCGTCTAGCCCAGGGGTGGGGAACCTGCGGCCTTTTGGGGTACTAGTTGCGGCCTTCTGCCTATTTGACATTCAAAATTCATACCGTACGATAATAGACAGCAACTGATACCCCTTTAGGGCTTTAGGCTATTTCACTAGATCATGGTTTCAGCTTCACTGCTTCTTACACATACAAGCGTTCTTTATGGCTTGAACAATAGGAAATATGGCAACGTTGCCAGTTGAAACTGGCAGCGTTGCCTTACGGCTTACGACCTTACCTATCAACGATCAACTCGACTGGCTGACTGGATGACAGTTACTGACGATTCTCCGATAGTGACACGCACGCTTGTTTCCTTTAAAACTGTAAATCTTTGATCAATTCGTGTACCATTTTTATTTAAAAATCTTCTGGTACCCTAATCATGTCAAAAAGTGTGAAAAGAAAATTAAAGGAAGAGAACAGAGTATTCCATGAAGAATGGGAATTGCAGTATTTCATAGTTGCTGAGAAAGATAAAATGATGTGTTTGCTCTGCAACGCCATAATTGCAACAGTGAAGCAACACAATGCATATCAGCATTATGCAACTCATAAGAACCACAAGTATGCTATATTGGAAGGAGAACCCCGAAAGTCTGCACTTACGAAGATGAAACTTCAAAAGCAGCAACAACAGCAAGTATTTAAAACGATGTCAGGCCCAGGGACTGAAATCACTGAAGCAACTTATAAATTAGCATATATACTTGGAAAAAGAGGTAAGCCATATAGCGATGTGGAAATCATAAAAGAATGCATTGTTGAAGTTGTAGCCTCTTTAGATTCAGACAAGGTTAACAAATACAAACAACTACCTCTTCAAGAAGGACCATAACTGATCGGCAACATAAATTAGCCCTCAATGTAACTGAACAGCTTCATACAATATGCCAAAGCGAAAATACTTATTATTCGATTGCCTTGTATGAGTCCACTGATATTACGACTCAGCG
>JAJOZX010005738.1:0-117500 GCA_023014485.1 Bathynomus jamesi
AAAGCTGTCCGCAAGAGAAACCCTTTGATTCTGAATAAATTGCAACAATTATTTAGAAAAATGGGCTAACATTTCTACTGAGATGTCTAAAACCTGCAGAAAAATACCCAAAATGAATCATTGAAGTCATTCAAGTGAAAGTGAACACACACCTTATTAAATAATTTTGTAAGTAAATGTACAAAAACTTTTGCATTTATCTTTTTTATTTTCCTCAAATTCTTTAATAACATTATATGTTGGAGTTAAACTAATTTTTTATTTGTTAAATTTTTCCAAACGAATGGTAAACTTTTCATAACTATCTTATGTATGGTACAAAAGATAAGGACGAATATAACTTGTGTGTGTGATAAATTTCGCAATTAAACACATGAAATAAATAAATAATGCACATCCACAATGTGAAATAAAAAAAAATTCCAAGGCCTTTCGTGTATTCAGCAATACACCTCAACGAACTAATTGGAATGAAAGGGTTGATGGGTTGATGATAACGTTTTGGGTTGTTTAACCTCTTTAGTAACAATCTGAGGTCGTATGTCGGAGGGAACTAATTGCTTTACGTCAGAACTGAATTGCTACCCAACAAAGGGAGACCCAGAGAGGTGTCCTTAATCGTTGAAATCTGCAGTCCGACCCGAGACACGATTCCAGAACTTTTAAATTAAGAGCCCAGCATTTTACCACACTGCGAATATGCATTCAGTGTGGTTGGGAGAATTTAATTTTATCCAAAATGTTACGCTAAAGACGTGCAAACCGTGAAGAGAAATTAAGCATTACACACAAGTTACGTTATCAAATATAACGCAGGTGAAACTTGCGTAACATAACTGCAGATGAAACGGATGAAATAGAATGACAATTACAAGAATTTTAATATTTAAATTTGTTTCAGATAATACTATTATAACTGAACACACGCGCGCGCACACCTAAATATAACTATTTATTTATCGCTAATATTTATATTATACTCACATTTTCGAGTGCGATTGAATTATAAACTTAACTTTTACGAGAGCAAAGTTTATTCCTCTTAATGGTGCAATGAAATACTAAAGTTTTATAACTTTATTTAGTGTTCATTTCATTTGATTATTTTCATTTAACGTGTATGCAGAACATGTATAATGAGGCATTTCGAACCTTCATAACTGGGATCGTGCATATGGGTCTCGTCAAATAACTACCTTGTCATTAAGAAAACAAACTTTCCATTCACACGTCATTCTTTGCACTTCATAACATCATCTTTAAAGGGGCTATCCACTGCCTTGTGCGACTAAACACGATTATTTTGCACGCACTTTCAAATAAGCTTTAATTACAGTATTTCGGTACTTAACTAACCCTCTTGGACCAAAGGTCTCCTGAAACTGAAAAACTTTTGGAGTTAATAAGAACAAAGGAGAATAGCAGTGTGGTAGTTAAAGAATTTGTATCTTTAGCTGTTGTTGTTTAACCTCCTTCACAATACCTAAAGTCATAAGGCGGAGAGGACCTACAACTTTACGTGGTATCCGAACCACAAGTCTACATAATCTGAACGCAGAGGACGGTCCCCCATCCAACTACTATCCAGACCCAGTGACGCTTAACTTTGCTGATCGACGGGAAACGGTGTTATGACATTGGCCATGAAGTAGTCCGATATTTAGCTGAGAAGCCTTTATTCTTCATCGATACAGATGTTTAATTTTCAATCCAGTTACTAAGGCAAACGCATGCCTTCCCCAGTAATTTGAGTAATTTACTTTTAAATTCTTCGCAAAGTATTTGTTTTACCGGATTAACGACAGTTCGTTGACAAAGTATTTTATCCACTTTTTTAACATTAAAATGTTCGATTAGGTTAGATTAAGTTGGCTTATTTGAATGTCGATGACATTCCTCCTCAACAAAATTACTGTAGGTTCGAAAATTGCGACCTAGTTTGAGGCTGGTAGTAAATGATTTTGAAGTAATGGTTTTACTTAGGTGTTTAACAGAGATGCTAATTGCAGTGCATTACTTTCATTTAAATCAGTGTGGTCGAAATGCGGGCCGCATGTGGCCCACCAAGTTAATTTTTACGGCCCGTGAACTTTTCTAGAAAACCGCTTTAGACTTTAGGTTTTAATAAAAAAGAGTAATAAAAAAAGCAATACAATTTTAAAATTCAGAAATTTAAAGTAAAAATGTAGATTTTCATGAAATCTTGACGTAATTTAACGAATTAGCATTTTCAGGCTTGGATACAAAGATGTAATGTTAATCCAAACACCAACTAATCTTTTGGAAATTGGGGAAGCGTTTCTCATAAAACAATCTTCATCCCTTAAGATTTTCTTGATGTTTGGTAGCACTTGTATTTGCGAAAGTGCATTTTTTTTTCAAAAGCATATGAAGTCTAAGACCCGCAACTGACTGGAAAACCCTTCTCTTGAGGCCTGTCTTAGACTTTCAACAACCGACATTGACGTTGATATTCAGTCACTGGTTCAAGCGAAACCATTCCCTCAGATTTCTCACTAATTTCTATTAATCCAAAAAGTAAGTTTTGAACTAATAGAACTTTTTCAGAATTTTTTCTTAATATGTACTTTAATAAACAAAATGACTATGAGACGTACAGCTCCAAAAAAAATTATTATTTTTATCAGAAAAAACAATAAAATGTGTGGCCCGTTTGTGATATTAAGTAAAATCATGTGGCCCTCTATTCTCGAGAGGTTGGACCACCCTGATTTAAATTATTACCAGTGTTTCTTTCCGTTTTTGTTTGTCAAATTTTGCATCTTCTTTTATCATCGTTTACATGCATGATAGTATCCGGTTTTTTTTTTTTATTTTGATGAACTGCAATATATTGTTCTTCCATCATTTCTCGTGTTAATACATGAACTCCCAAATTTTCATTTGAGCTTTCACACAATATCGTACATACCTAAATCTACTCTGGTTCTTATCGAGCTTTTCCTGAAGCTCCAAATACTTGCAGAGTTACATTTTTTCCTCTAAATGTTTTCTCGCACATTTGTAAAAGCCTTTGTTAATACCGTCAGCTTGTCAATGTTTGCGAACGATTCCATATTCCTTTAAACGAGAAGGCACCTGTTATCCTTTACCAAATGTTCGGCATTTCTCGTGTGTTTACCGATTTCGTCTATAACAAATGTAAAAGTTTCGCTGTTAACTTTTAATTCTACGATCGCAGCGCCACGCAAATGTTTTTTATTCTTTACTTTGATGCAACTCATTTTGATAAGGTACTTTCCTTTTCTGCTTCAATGAATAGGAAAAGAAAAGGAAAATATTTTGTTTGCTACCACTATTGTAAAAAACAAAAACTTGAAAGCATAAGCTGTAATAGAATTATAATACAGCAGAGAAAATTTTGAAATATTACACACTAAACTAGTAACCCATAAAAATTTATGCAGGTTACGCATAGGCTCTCAACAAACTCGACTTACCAGTCAAATTTTATCCCTTACCCCATTGGTGAGCAATACTGAGAGCAAAAGGTATAAGAAAGTTTTGTGAAAATGCCAAATATTTCGATGTCTTTAAATTAACAAAATGGCATTCCTCTGATCATTTGCAATACCATACTTTCGTCGTCGTTGTTGAAAACTTGTATAAAACACATTAGAATGGAAGAGTACCATTCTCAACATCTTGTTTGCAAAGCATTCATAATTTGCAGTGTGTGCAATTTTTTTTTTTTAAATTGAACATCCAATTTTTCTGCAATTTAATTTCAGGAAATACATGTGCAGAAGTAAATTAAACTAAGTTGCAAAGGTGCCATTCTAATTATTGTAGATTTGTAAAGTATTTGTAATATCTAGTCAGTAGGCATTTTTTTTTTAACTGAAGATACGCTTTTTTACAGCTTAATGGTTTGTTGGATATCTATGACCAAAAGACCAAATAGAAGATTTGTACAAAGCTTTGCTGTATCATTTTGTGCGTGATCCATCTCTCTTGGACTGCATCTGCTTTAATGATGAGGCGAGATTGTGTATCTGAAGTTGACAGGCATATTTGTCTCGTTTGAAGAATTGAAAATACAAATGGTTCGTAAAGAGGAGACGGATACACCAAAACGTAATGTTCGGTGGAGTCTTTCAGCCAAAACAATCACTGGGGGATTTCTTTTCGTGAGATGCTGACGGACAAATGATTAACTTCAATGAGAGAAATTATTAGGAAATGCTCCAGCAGTTTGCCTTGCTTCATTTAGAATCTTATGGCATCGATGAAATGACGGAGTTCCACTTCATTTTGGACTTGAAGCCCAACAGCTCTTGACTCAACGCTTTATTTATCGGTGGAATGGGAGACGCGGACCATTTCCTTGGGTTCCACAGTCAACCGACTTGATCAATGGACTTTTTTCAGTAGGGTTATTTGAAATCCATAATTTATGCAATAAAGCTTCAACATTTGGCCCGTTTAGAATTTATAACCGATGTATTTTGGAAAATTTTTGCAGAAACATTGTTCAGTGTTGCTAATGAAGTTATGCTCAGGTGGCTCAAATGAATAAAATTGGTGGTGCACACGTGGAAATGGCCTGAAGGTTAGGAATTATTAAAAATGGAATTCTCTTTTTGCAAATATAATTTTCAGTATTAGTCTGAATAATGATATATTTGCTTTACTAGTTTATTTTCCAAATAAGATTCTTTTAAATTAAGCATGGAATTTGAATCACACTGTATATTCCGACGTTTCACCCAAGTACTTCAGGCATTGCAAAAACAAATTACGTGTTTAAAATTATGCCAAGTCCAAAAATAAAAAAATGTGACGTGCACGAGTATAACAGACAGCAAGTAAAGTTGCTGTAATTGTAGTCTTTGGAAGAGATTTTATTTTAATGTTTACAAAAATATTAAAAGCATCACATTTCCAGTTTTGTGTTTTTGCTAAATATAGATTGATTAATTCTTAAAAGAAAAAGATTTTGTTTGGAAATTCTCTTCGATGATCGAAGTTAGAATGTTCGTGGAATGTTATAACATTCTTTGAGGCAAAGTATATGTTGCGTAGCTAATGTAGGCGTTACATCTTTCTTCGGAACAATACAGTGGTGGGCAACGTTATTACTCTCATGTGAGGACTTAATAAAACATAAGTATGTATGTATAAACATTTAATAGCCATTTTATGTGAAATGTTCAAAATGTCCACCATTTACACGCCAACATGCGGCTTTTCTTAATAAAAGTTTCTTGGGTTTCCGATACAGAATATCCTCCAAGGTCACCTGACCTGACACCTATGGACTTCTATATGTAGGGTGCACATGAAGAAAAAGTGTATGGTACTAACCCTCAAAATGTGCAACACTTACAGGAAGCGGTCGTTTGAGAACTACGCAAAATCTCAACTTTGCCGTGCAAAGGAAAAAACGCGTAATTCACAATTTGGTCAAAATTGAGTTAAGACCATGGTGAGGTCGGTAAGCCATTTCTACATTTCTATGCAAAGGAAGAAGCGTGCAAGTTTAGTTTATATTGGTTAAGTCAATGTAAAACGTAAATCCATTTCCACTAAATCACCTCTCTTCCAATGGAAAAAAACACGTAAGCGTCAAATTCGTTCAATATATATGTATAATAAAATTATTTGAGCTCAAAAAATTGTCATGAAGTGTGCAGTTATGTATTGGTAAAATTAGTGCAAAAAATTGAGTTGCTGATGTTTTCAATGCTAAACTTTGAAAGGCATTTTCTCAAAACTACATCCAGTGGACTTGCACGTTTCTTCCTTTTTTACGACAGTAAAACGGTGTGCCGATTTGCTTTAGGACGTTGCGCCGCATCCTTGCGTGTAAATGGTGCAAATTTGGAATCTTTAAAGTCAAATGATTATTAAATGTTTTTACATGCTTATTTATGTACACGGTAAAGTTTTTGTTAATTAAGTGCAATTAGTATCCAAAATAAATAATTTCGAAATATGGCTGCTTTATTTTGAATTACCATGTTTATATATGTATGAATGTGTGTGTGTGTGTGTGTGTGTGTGTATGTATCGACTACAGTTATTGTACTTTCGTCTATTTTGGTTCACTGTGTTCAATATACGAACAAAATTTCCTGCTTCCTTTTACTTTACTTCGGTTATATTCATGCCTTTAATCTTGCATGGTTCGCCATAGCGAAATTTATATTTAATCCCAAATCCACATTTTGTTCGAAGTTTGCCTCGCATATTGCAATTTGGAGAAACTATTAATAGCCCACCGTTTAGCAGAAGGCAGACAGGAGGGGGCGAAAATCGTGTGCCCGCAAAAATTTAACCCCTTTATGGGAAAAGAGAACCAAATTTAAAGTCTGAGGCTGTTTTTTTTAAGAAATTTTGAGAATATGTAGAATCCAGGCATGTGTAGTGAAGAATAGAGGGAGAAGCGTATGTTTGAGAGGATGCTGGACTGCTCACTAAGGAGGATAGTGACAAAAACGGGAGTTCCAGCATTCCCTGTCTCCTGCACCTCGCCCCCCCCCCGAGTACTTCCCTGGTCAATAGGTGCACCACTAGTTATCATTAGTCCACACGAGATAAAAATCAAAAGTTTTCAAAGGCAGATCTTAATGTATTTATTAAAAATAAACCAGTTGTGGCGAGAAATGATGTGGTTAGTTTCGTTTCATGTTCTGTCCATACGGCGTAACTAGTACATGATCTTCTAAATCAGGCCCCGACTACAGCAGTATTTCATACACGAGTAATATAATGTGTGTGAACAGTATTGTATACAAGTATACTTTTCACGTAACTTGTATAATATGTACATAATTAAAAACACAAGGGTATAATTGAACAGAGTACTGTTTATATTGTATTACTTTTATTTAGTCTCCTCTTTCGTGTGTGTGTGTGTGTGTGTGATTTATTGTTGTAAAACGAGCTGCAGTTCATCGGGCTATGTTCTTAATTGATGGCAGGAGGTTAGATAAATTTTACATAAACCTAAATAACTGATAATTCAGTGTTTTATATTTTCTAACGCCTTATATGAGGCCTAATAATTATATTTTAGTTTGGGTATTGCAATCCGTTATATTTACTGATATAAATACGCATAATGCAAGTTCTGAACGTCGTGACTACTACTACTTGCCATTGATTTACTAATTTTGAGAACGCTCCAAAATCTAATTTGAACTTGAATCAAACGAGTATATTCTAATTGTGAAAGACGATATCGATTTTCTTTCGGAAAAAGAGACGTGACTCAAATCGTCTTTTGTTATCATCGGAAAAGTTCTTTGCCTATAGATTGCATGGTTTAGGTTCTAATTTAGGTTATTTCCTTGCGTTAGATTAGATTAGATTGTTACAAACCAAGATTAAATTAATATAATTTAGAATTAGTTATGTTGCTTTAGTTGAAGTCTAGCAAGGATAGATGTTGTGCGAGGTCAAGTCGGGTTACGTTTAGCCTGGACTAAGTTACACCTTGTTAGGTTAGATTAAACGAGAAACCTTTAGGTCTTACCCAAATGGATATAAATGAAATACGACATTTATGCTCTCAGACGACGCGTTCAAATTCTTACATTAACTCGGACTCCATAGCATCAACATAATGCTACTGTGGTCTAATAAAATCCTACTTATTTCATGGTGACTATAGAATTTATAGAATTCCTTCCTTTCCACGAACTGGAGAAACTTTGTATTAAATTTTATGAATGAAATTTATTAATTTTTATTTCATTAAAGAAATTATATAATTCAAAGAATCCTTTCATAAACCGTATAATACTGTATATATTAAAAAACAATGTGGAATTTTTAATCGAAAAAGGAGTATATTTGTAAAGCCGATATATATGTAATCTTCGGGCGGAACATTTGAAAGGTCGAAAGGAAAGACATGTATATAAATATATATATCCTTTCCTTTCGACCTTTCAAATGTTCCGCCCGATGATTCCTTGTTTCACGAAGGTCAAGCTTGTCGCCCCTCCTCTCCTTATATATATATATATATATATATATATATATATATATATATATATATATATATATACACACACCGGATACAAAAATCTTGCCCATATCAAAAATAAGTAAATACAGAATATGAAACATGACAACAGTAACATCTAAATTAGTTGCCATGCAAACATTACATATAGTCCGTGGGCCAGAAGGGTTGATCGGCAGAGATGGGCAAGATCACCAACTTTGGTGATCTTGAAGATCAAGATCAGATCACCAGAAAAATGTGATCTTGAAGATCAAGATCAGATCACCAGAAAAATGTGATCTTGAAGATCCAGATCAAGATCGTGATCTTGAAGATCACTTTTCAAGATCACTTTTCAAGATCACTTTTTAAGATCACTTTTTAAGATCACTTTTATATGAATTGAAAAAAGTTGTACTCTTGTAGAGTAAACAAAAACAAATTATTTTGTTAATCACTCCTGAAAAGTATCACTCCTAATACTTCCCTGAGGGCTGAGGCAATACAAGCATCGCATCCTACCCATGTCACCTGATCTAAACCACGGGGATTGACGATTCCCCTTTCAGTTTTTCAGGTGGTAAACTTAAAACTTAGTATTATCATAACTTATCAGCAAAGAAAAAAACTATTAAATGACCTACATATAGTTTTTAGTTCTATTTTTCTCAATTCTCATTTCACCAGGTCCATAACCCATATCAATGAATGGTCAGCATATATAAGTAAACATTTTTACATAGAATTTAATTTTACAGTTTTACTGCAGTACGCAATTACTGACAATATAAGGGTAAAAACCGCAAGTTAAGAGTGTTAATTTAATGTTCAACCGCTGTAAACATTTGCTTTCAGCAAAACCAATTGTTCAAAGTTACCATCCGAGAGACGACTTCGTTTGGGGCTATGAACCATGCCAGCAAACGAAAACAACCGTTCCACTGGTGCAGAGGAAGGTAGCGTGGTGTTATACCTCTTGAAGATCTTCTTTATAGCAGGATACCTATCTAAAGAGTCGAGTGCCTTACTGGTGTTCTGCAAATAATTGAGGACTTCCAAGTCTTCCTTGTTGTTAGGAGCAGAGAATGAGCCGTCCATAGTTCTGAAGAAATCGTCTTCAGATGATGAGTCTGAGTTCACCGAACTATTACCACTGCTGTCAGAATTACAATTTCTTACAGCCATTTGCAGCTTGTCTTTTACTTGAGACTTGATTGCTTCATGATCGCCGAAATTAGGCCCTTGCAACAATGATATCCATCTAAGTTTGAAATACGGATGAGATACTGAGGCCAAAACGGCATCAGTTACCTCGGGGCTCAACGACAAAAAATGACCAAATCTGGCATTGAAGCCAGAGACGACTGCTGCCAGTAATGGCATGCAGTGTCTCAAGCGCAGGTCGTTTGGTTGGATAGGCTCCAATCTTGCGAGGGCATCTTGAGTCACTAGGACTGTTGGAAGAAGACAACCGTAGTAGCATTCTTTCTCTGCCTGTAATTTGTTGAGGGCTGCTGCAATTGGTTTTAGAACAGACAAATATTCTGAAATAAATTTCAATTCATTGTCTTTGAGGATGGGTAGATTCAGTTCTTCAAGAGCTACATTCACGTCGTTCTTATGTTTATATATATGGCTTAATGAGTCGTACATTGAGTTCCATCGGGTGACGCATGGGTACCTAAATTGGACGCCAGTTATTTCCTGTATTTTTTCTGCTGACTTGGGTTTACTAGCAGCATTCCACAGCGCCGAACATTTTCCCATTGGAGAATGCTTTATCTTCTTTAGTCCAGGTGAATTCAGTCCTTTATCTGCATCAGTTGTTGCTACCAAGTTCAATGTGTGGGAGGCACATCGATATGGGATGATAGTTTCACTGACTCCTCTCCATGCTCTTCTGAATGTTCAGGAAAGTTGCTGATGATAACCTCTTCATCTGAATCTTTTTCATCATCATCTTCATCTGCATCATCTTCATCAATGTCGTCAGTACGATTCTGAACACGAACACCGAACTCTTTAAAGCATTTCACCATGTTCGATGCATTGTCGGTGACTGTAGATACAACTTTTCTATAAGATAAACCATGCTCCGAGTTGATCCTGTCCAATATTCCAGCAATTTTATCAAAGCTGTGTGTTCCACGAAATCTTCGGCATGCCAGTGCAGCTGATCCTCGCGACAAGTCATCATTGATCTGTAATGTAAGAATATAAAATCAATGTTTGTATGAACATTTTTTTAAGTTTAATTTAATAATATTGGTTAGACACGCACCAGCTAAACTGCGCCACCAAACATTGAAGAGAAGAACTATGTGATATAAAGGAGGCAATTCAGCGATGAGTCGCCTACCATACCACCACATCAGTGAGCCATCCCATAAGAGCAAAATGTGGAAGAGTCCATATTCACAGCCTGTGAATATGGACTCTTCCACATTTTGCTGTGAATCAGACACAATGACAGATGACAGAATCAGTGAATTAGTGTGAAATTACTGTGAATCACAGCAAAATGAAGACTCACCAAATTAATGAATGAGGAACACATGTCGAATAATTGAAAAGATTATACTATAAGTCTATCAGACTATCAGTCTATCACCAATGGTCAATTTATCAATTATATAAAAATAATACACTAAATCAATAGCATACCCAATGCGCAGTGACTCCCATGAAACTGCGGTGATTAGTTGACCATATGTCGCATGTAACACACACATGGTCAACTGCTGCCAGTTTTGCTTGTATGTCTTCCTTCATTGTACTGGTTGTTGTTGCAAGAGATCTAGCCAGGGTGCGTCTAGATGGCACCTGAACAGCCGGGTTGACGTCTGAAAAAAATATTTAAAAATTAAAACAAATACAATAGATTAGCTATGGAAAAAATATCAAAATATTTAGCTAGGCTAGCGATAGTCTAATGTTCATACAAATAATATGATTAATTATTTTAATCAGATATTAGCTATGGAAAAAATAGCAAAATATTTGAGTTATACTAACATGAAAGAAGATCCTTAAATTCATGTAGTTCAACTAGGCTCAATGGTAGGAGCCCATTAGCCACAAGCGAGAGAATCTTCTTTTCAAGGATATCCTTGCATATTGGTGGTCCTGGTTTTTGCTTGGAAATGTGGAACATGCTTAGTGTTGACTGCTTGGCAATTTTGGCAGGGCCAGCATTGCTGCCGCTGGCATCTTCTTCTTTAGCTGGACGCTTGCGAGATTTCTTCTCCGATTCATATTCACAAAAGATCCGAATGTAGTTTCTGCACAAGAAAATAAATTATTATCATGCGGAGAGACTTCTTGAACACCCTGTATAATATTTATCAGAGTATCAAACTTCTAGTTGAAATTAATACTTAACAAGATTCTAAAATTTTGTTATCTTTAACTAAAATTATTTTCACCATGATCAGTGCATTTTTATCCTATGTTAAATTGAAAGCCGAATTTCGTCCTTCAGTAACTAAATAGGTGAAATTACAGACATGGATCAGACAGAGGAGAGACAGATACACCTGGCGTTTTATTATAGTTGGATATCGGCAGTTTTTAATGTAGTTACTAGTCCATAATCTATTAATATCTGAAGTGCACAATATATTCAAATGGACGTCTATGTAAATGTAGCATTAGTCTTGTATGGCACCAGTCACTTAAAATATGACTTGAACCATTATGTTAATGTTGCTACTTACTACTTAGTTACTAAGTAGTACTAACCCTGAGGTGCCTCAGAAGATTGCTTGTTGAGTCGAGGCCAGCAGACAGAATTGTAGTTTTCTTTGTACACTGCATACAAATAACTTTGATACTGTTTCCAGTTTTTTCGACAATTTGAAAATATTTTCCGTTCAATAGTACAGATTGATCCTTATTACCAACATTGTTATCTAAATACATTGAATACTGTTCTGGTGACAACCTAGAATATTTGGTTCCCTTGGGAGCCTGTTGAAGTTGTAAAATTGCACTCATTATTAAAAAATTCAATCTGTAAATAAAATATGTTTAGAATTAATTTATTATGAATACGGACCTATAGGCTATATTTTATGCCTATATATAATAATATATTAATAGAACACTTAACATAATTGCACAGTAAATTACACTTTTTACGAGCCTAAATTCCACAGCAACTACACCTTCCATGAGCCCACGCATGACGCAAGTCACCCAACTAACAGAAAACATAAACAGTCGGTGTTGAACAAAGTTGCCACCAGATGTCGCTTGGACAAAAAACAAATGACATTCGCATAGCGGCATATTTAAGAATCTGAAATTAAAAGTGATCTTGAAGTCTAAAGTGATCTTCAAGATCACAAGAAATAAAGTGATCTTAGATCAAGATCACCATAATAAAAGTGAAGATCAAGATCAGATCACGATCTTGATCTTCAAGATCACGATCTGATCTTGAAGATCAAGATCGTGCCCATCTCTGTTGATCGGTACCACTCGGGGGAACCAAACGTCCCTCATACCATTGATGAAAGATGTTAGGTAGATGATAAAAATGCTTGCTGGACATTTCAAAAGAGTAGTTTTATTGTTCTGCCAGCATTTTAAGTTTGCGCCCAATAGTGAAATATTGGGCGCCTAAGTTTGATGAAGATTTACAGTAAAACGCTACCAGATACAGATGTCCAGCAAGCATATTTGGAAACTACAGATTATGAGCTTTTCACGAAGCATTGTTTCATCTGGTTCGCCTTAGTGGTACCGATTGGCCACATTTTGGGGCTGGCTCATGGACTAATATATATACAGTATATTGCGTCAAAGTAGTCGTGAAAATTTGCGCGGAACTGTTATTTTATACCCATTTGACATTTCGGATACACTGAGCTTGAAATGTTGTTTCAGAACTAAAGAAATCTGCCTTAGATAATATACGAAGCGCTATCTGCCCTAGCTATCTGCCCTAATGTAGTGGTTCCCCTTCCTTCATTTATAACTCATTATTTACTTTACTTTCTATTCATTTTCGCTCTATCTTTCATCATACTCTTTACACTCGCTTCGCTGTTCTATATAAAAACGGGTAGACGTGAGCCGGTGGGCGCCATTATAATTTGAACCAGGCGAGGAGGACGGGGGGGGGGGCAGTAAGTATACACTTCATTATACTTTACTGACTCTTTTATTTATACCGAAACAATTTAGATAAACGGGGTAATGCGAGGGGGGAATTAACGTTAACATTTTAGTCGGGGGGAGAGACTAAATATTCTAAATTCACATCATCATCTTAATACAAAAAAACACCGTAAGCCCAAGGCCATCCGATGACGGGGGGCACTTCTACCGAGCCTCGCTTGGGCCGCTTCTTAGTGTTGCGGACTTGTAGTTTTATATTTTTAAGTTCTTATTTAATAAAACTTAATTGAACATTATTAAATTCTTAGAAACAAACATTTAATTCTTAATTAGACATATCTGCCCTAGCTATCTGCCCTAGCTAATGTGCAGGTTATAGGTTATATTATATAGGAAACGCGGAGGTAGACAGAATGTAATTAAATCGAACCAGAATTAATCGACTCGTACTAACCATAATTATATCTAATTTTGAGTCGTTTAACTGGAATAATATCGAATCAGAGTTAATTCAGGATAGATCCAATTGACGTACGTCATTATCATAATGGAATTCTATTTTATCTTCGCCTAAAATATCCTCCGGATCTCTGGGACCTTACATCTTTACCTTCCGAAATCCATGCTTGCTTAAAGGGTTCTACTAGAAATAAAACATGAACTTAATGGCTGTATAATGCCATCATTACTTCCATTATTATATAAATTTAATTAATGTGACATGCGCACTACTACTATATGATGTGTGTGACCTTGAAATGATTTTCAATATCTTTTCACAAAGTGTAGACACCAAAATATTACATGTATATAAGTGTAATTTATTTACACAAATTTTATGTACACAGAATAAAGGGAATCTTTTCCAAAATGCAAAGTGAAAATTAAATTTAAACTTAAAAAAAGAACAGAAAAAGTATGATTTGGATGCTTCCAAAATGTCAAATATGTTGAAGTAAATCCCATAATCAGAGTATGGATTTATTCTGAGTGGTCGATATAAAATCTGTCGGTGGTCCGCCTACTGGTGACTCCTGCCCCCAGATAATATCTATTACTTCAACTCTTCTACATTTTTAATAGTTACGAGCGTTCAAAGACGGGAAATTGCCATATTCAAATTCCTAACATACAGAGACAGGTTGCATTAGAGCGAAATAATTACTGATATGTAATTAGTGTTAGAAATTAAATTAAATTAATTATTTTTGATCACCATCATCATCATCATGGTAAAAAATAACTTAAACGTCTTTTATTGTAACGCGCGTAGTATTAGAAATAAATTAAATGAATTTAAGGCGATAATTTATTCCGGCAACTATGATATAGTTGCTATCACTGAAACTTGGTTAAATACCGTGACTCGGGACTTGTTGGGTGAACTTGATATACCGGGTTTTAAACTCTCTACTAATGATAGGTTACATAGGTTTGGTGGAGGCGTTTTGCTGTACATTCGTAATTCCCTTAGGGTTATCGAGGTTAAGTTAGATTTTCCGGCAGCAATTAATGCGATATGTGTTGAAGTTAGGGCGTGTAGTATTAGTTTTAATTTTGTTGTTTATAGACCTCCCGTTCAACCTCTCGATACAGATACTAGATTTTACTCACTTCTTGGTAATTTTATTGACAATCGGAATAGTATAATTGTCGGAGACTTTAATTGCCCTAATGTTAATTACGATAATTTTGAGTTTATGGATTGGTTTAGTTTATGGACGATAACTTTTTACGACAGATAGTTACCGAACCAACGCGCGGTGACAATATTTTAGATTTGGTGATGACGAATGGCGAGAATATAGTCGAAGGTTTAGAAGTAGGCGAGAGTTTAGGATGTAGTGATCATCAAATTCTTAGGTTTAAGTTATTGATAGAAAACACCCAGGATAGTAACGTAATAGAAGTCCCTGATTTTCGTAGGGCTAATTTTGATAGTTTTGCTGATAGGATGAGAGTAGTGGACTGGGATAACTTATTTATGAGCAATGACACAAATTTGCGTTGGGTGGCGTTTAAAGAAAGTTTTAGGAATATTGAAAGGGAGTTTATTCCTCGTAGGCCTAAGCGCGCTAGAAATCGTGGTAGGCCGAAGTGGTGGACTAGGGAAATAGGAGAGTTCATAAACGAGCGTAATAGAGCGTATAGACTTAGTAAGCGCAATGGCACGGCAGCTAACTTTAATAGATATATCGAGCTTAGACGTCAGGTTAAAAGATCAGTTAGGAATGCCAAGCGTAATTTAGAGATACTTATAGCTGCGGATAGTAAACACAATCCAAAAAAGTTTTTTGAGTACGTTAATAATCGTAAGCCAGTAAAAGATAACATAGGCCCTCTAGTGGATGTTAATGGCGCTTTGGCTTCTGACGCTCAGGCGATGGCGGGTATTTTCAATAACTTTTTTGCGACAGTTTTTACCGTAGAAGACGTAAATAATGTCCCCGACGTGGACGATATCGTTCCATTTAGTAGCGAGACTATTTTGGATGAAATAACTGTTTACGAGGCTGAGATTGCGCATTATATCGATAGGCTAAAAGTTAGCAAGGCTCCAGGTCCTGACGCTTTTTATCCCAGACATTTGAAAGATTTGAAAGACGTTATCGTAGGCCCCTTAACGAAGATTTTTAATCAGTCACTCGAAACGGCGATTATTCCTGAAGACTTCAAATTAGCTAACGTCAAGCCTATTTTTAAAAAAGGCGACCGCGCAGTAGCTAGCAATTATAGGCCCATTAGCTTAACGTCAATTGTCGGTAAACTTTTGGAATCCGTAGTTAGGGATCGTATCATCGATAACTTAGAAAGTAGAGATTTTATTAATAGTAGTCAGCATGGGTTTCGACGCCATAGGTCTTGTTTAACTAATTTGTTAGAATTTTATAACGAAATAGTGCGCGAATATGATAGGCATAGAGCAGCTGACGTTATTTATTTAGATTTTAAAAAGGCGTTCGATACAGCTCGGAATAGGAGACTAATTGCGAAGGTTAAAGCGCACGGTATACGCGGTCAAGTAGCTAACTGGTTAGAAGAATGGCTTCGTGCAAGGAGGCAGAGGGTCATAGTTAATGGTAGTGAATCCAGGTGGTTAGATGTAGGTAGCGGTGTCCCACAGGGTTCAGTGTTAGGCCCATTGCTATTCGTAATTTACATTAACGACATAGATGTAGGATTGACTAGTAACGTGTCAAAATTCGCGGACGATTCTAAAATAGGCGGTAAGGTTGTTAACGAGGACGATAGAAATAGGATCCAAGACGATGTAAATAGGATTATGGAGTGGACGGATAAGTGGCAGATGCAATTTAACGTAGACAAATGTAAAGTTTTGCATATAGGTTCTCGCAACAATAATTACACGTACATGATGGGTGATAGGGAGTTAGCGAGCGTTGACGAGGAAGTAGATTTAGGCGTACGCGTAACTAAGGATTTAAAGGTTAGGAACCAGTGCCTGGAGTCTTGGGCAAAAGCTAATAGGATGTTAGGCTTCATAGCGCGTAATTTCGAATTTAAATCGAAGGATATTATATTGCCCTTTACAAGTCCCTAGTCAGGCCTCATTTAGAATATGCCGTTCAGTTTTGGTGCCCGTACTTGCGTGAGGATATTGATAGGTTAGAAAGGGTTCAGCGTCGTGCCACGAAACTTATTCCGTCATTGCGCAATAAGCCTTATGAAGATAGGATTAAAGAGTTAGACCTGTATTCACTCGAAACGAAGATTAAGGGGGGAGCTTATTGAAGTTTTCAAAATCGTTAATAACATCGATAACGTAAATTTTGACAAATTGTTCACTTTCGATAATAGTAATACTCGCAATAACGGATTTAAGTTGCGTGGCAGACGTTTCATTACTAATATCGCTAAAAACTTCTTTACGTTTACAGTAATTGATAAATGGAATAATCTTCCCGCGTCAGTCGTTCATTCTACCAGCGTTAATATGTTTAAGAACCGTCTTGACAGATATTTTAAAGGTATTAACGTTGTTTAATATAAAAAAACAGTTAGCAACAGGAGCTCTGGTGGTGGTGCTCGAGGATGAGTCTGTTGACGATGAATGTCAGCTTGTGACATGCCAGCGTGTGATGCCAGCAATAAAATTATTAAAAAAAAAAAAAAAATTAGACTAACACGAACGTAGATGTAGCTCGTAGCGTAAGCTAACCCACTTTTTGTTTAACTTTACCTACTTTTTTTTTTTCCCTTATCCTCTCCTTACTTTGCATGTCTGTAACTCTCTTTTCTTGCATGTTTGTAGTTTGCATGGTATGACAGTGAGTTAAGACTGTGTTTGCATGGTTTGTAAGCGTTCTTATTTTACTTCTTTTCATCTTTCACCCCTCTCCTATTTTCTCCGACTATTTTTCTGACTTGTCGGCAGTGGCCGGCGGATGATGATGGTGAGCCTTTTTTTCTCTTTTTCTGAATGAATGTTAACCCACGAGTGATAGGTGTTCCTCCTTACTTAACCCCTTATTCTATTCTATTCTCTTCTCTTAACCCCCTACTCTTTCCTTTCTCTCAGGCTAACCTTAGAGTGGATCTTAGGGTCTTTGTTAGCCTTAGCTTCTGTAGATCTGTAGATCATGTGGAGTTAATGTGGTTCTAGAATATGACCGAAGATGATTTTATGCATTATTTGATCGCTTTGAGATTGACATTTTATCAAGTATTTAGTTAAATCATATTTGGATATAATTTTAGGTTTTTATAATTTGTATAAAAAATTAATCGTAAATTACTCTAGATATTCCATAGTAAGAATTAATATGATACTAAAATATGGCAAAAGAAGGTTTTGCACTGTGTAATCACATTTAGATGATTTTGAAGACGATTACGTTTCAGCAACATTAAAATAAAAAGTGAGTTTGGAGGGAGGGGCGGGGTTCGATGTTTTGTTCCCCTTAACACGTCACGTCTCATCAAAAACAGAAATTATTCTTTACATGTGACCTGAGATTCATAATCTAAATATAATTTTATGAGGTCCTAATACTCGTGGACTACTGATAAAAACATTTAAGAAATTTTTAAAGGCTAAAAAAAAATTCCTCCGAATTAACTTTTTTTTAGTTATCATTAGATGACTGCTATACTTTATTTAATTAGTTATTTTTAAATGTCATATTTACTTAACTAGTTTTTAGTATCAATAAAATTTACTTTTGTTATAGCCACTGGATTGCAACACTCAAATCAACCAATCTTTCCTGACATCACACGTAGGGGCAACAAAAGATTTAAGAGAAGATTCAAAGCTTTGATAAATTTATTATACTAACCAAGGGAGTTGCCATCTCGTTCACTATTTCATCTCAAAACTTTCAGTAGACAACTGCAAATTACTGTACAAAACATAAGTACAATATTCCATTTAAATTACACTTTTTTAACAGTTGTTAAATTTCTAATAATCTGTGGGTAACTAATTTATTTTAACGTTTCTTTTTTTTTTACACAAATACGCACTCGATTTTTATATTTAATAGAATATTTACATACTTTTAATTAGAAATTACTACTTTCATTATCCTCATATATATAATATATACACACACACACACACACACACACACACACACAGGGTGGTCCAAACGTCCCTATCTATTTTTCTGAAATGATATTCCTATTTTATTTTCTACAGGCCATAGATGATGATGGATATTACAAGAACATGTGATGATAGTAACACTACATATCCAAGGGAAGAAATGCAAAGGAATTCGAGAAAAATTGAAAAGATTTCACAAACTAGGACCTACAGACAAAGCAATTCGCGAGCTGGCCAATAAATTTAGAAGAACAGGTTCTGTTCATGATGATGCAAGATCTGGACGTCCAAGTAGCTCTCAAGAAAATGTCGAATTGGTAAGAGATGCCTTTGAAACAAATCCTAGAATGTCAACTCGCACAGCATCACAATATCACATAGACTGAGCATACCAAAAACGACTGTTCTAAGGATTTTAAAATCAACATTAAAAAAAGAAAAGTTACCATATTCAAGTGCTACATGAGTTAACGAAGATGATTATCCAAGACGAGCCGCCATGTGCACAGAATTGATTGAAAAAATTCATATAGAAAATTTATTAAACCGCATTCTCTTCACCGATGAGGCGACGTTCCACACGTGCTGGGCTAGTGAAAAACCAACTTAGTTCTCCGAATAGACGAGATAAATATTTTGTCCAAATACATAATTTCCTAATGAACAAAAACTAAAATAAAAAAAAATGCATGACATGGTCTGTTTGAAATAAAGTTGCGTTTGTGTCGTCCCTATTTTTTTCTTTTCCTTCTCTTGGGTGGCCGGGTGCATGTAAAGGGTGTGGGCATGATGTGGAAAAGCTGATTTCCTTTCTCAATTTCTTTTAACTCTAGATAGGTAATCTGGGGTATAAACGACCCCACTTAAAGATTACTTTCGAAGCGAAACTTTGATTACCTAGCTACAGTTGAATCCCTTTCCTGTAGAAGCATTTCATCGTCTTGCCAGCGTGATGGTTTTGCGCGCACATGGGTGGAGACGTGTAGAGTTGCTTAATCCCTTTGGGGGTAACCTGAAGTAGGTCATGTGGTCTTCGTTGGTCGATACCTCGGTAAATAGAACTGTAAATATTTTGTATAAAATCAAAACATATGTTCGAGCTTTTGGTGACGATACTGTAGTTGATATACGATTAACACAAATATATTGTTAGTTTATACAACCATGCTCTCTAGTGTAAAATTTTTGTTTCTATAGCGTAATTGTTGAGCTAGTTTGTTTTCCCTTTCCTGTAAAATTTTTTTGGCTACTTTTCCAGGGTCAAGGTATTTTTTCAACCTTTCTCGTACCCACCTCTGGCAGAGATGGAGCGGAGGGTGGGAAGAGAGCCTTATGCTTTTCTATCCGGTTTTCTACTACTGCTAGCAAAATTTAAAAAATGTAGTAGTTTAATAACAGGAACCTCCTCGAGGGAACCGAAAGGTCTTTGAGGCTTCCTCTTGACCTTGTAACTCTCTCTATTGATTTATTATAATTTTGCTCTAGATGTTTTGACCATTTACAAAACAGTCCACTTCGGATAACGCTAAATTATGGCACCCTTTAACTTTATTTCTGCGAATAAAGGCGACCATTTAGTAATTAATTTGATGTCAGGTTGACGAACACGGTGTGAAAGTTCAGAAATAAACTTTGAGGTATTATTCCCTCCCCCTCTGTCTCTCTGTCTCTGTCCGCGCGCTGGGTATCGGTGGGGAAGTAGGTAGGTGGATTGAAAACTGGCTGAAGAATAGGCGGCAGAGAGTTGTAATTAAAGGGGTTAGTTCGGGTTGGGCCTCGGTCACTAGTGGGGTTCCTCAGGGTTCCGTTTTGGGCCACTGTTGTTTATCATTTACATAAATGATATCGATGGTGACATCGTCAGTCGGATCGCCAAATTCGCTGACGACACCAAGCTTGGGGCCAATGTTGGGACGCCCGAAGCGATCGAGGAACTGCGTGTGGACCTACGTAGGATAGGAGAGTGGTCCGAAAAATGGCAAATGCCGTTTAACTTGGGTAAATGCAAGGTGATGCACATTGGCTACGCCAATCCCAAGTCGGACTACTCGATGTTGGGGAGTAATATCGAGGCCACTGATTTGGAAAAGGACTTGGGTGTGCTAATTAGCAGCGACCTTAAGTTTACCAAACAGGGCGTAGAGGTGGAAAAGAAAGCCCAGAAGCTGTTAGGTTATATCAGGAGGCAATTTCAGTTTCGGAACAAGGAGATTGTGCTCTCTCTCTCTGTACAATTCCCTGGTTCGGCCGCACCTGGAGTATGCAGTGCAGTTCTGGTCGCCCACCCTCAGGAAAGATATTGAGAGGCTGGAGCGAGTGCAGGCGAGGGCCACAAAGTTAATCCCTTCCGTTAGGGATATGGGCTACAATCGACGCTTACGCGACCTGAACTTGTTTTCAACTCTTACGCGGGTTCAACGATGTCGATTTTAGAAGCATGTTTAGTTTAAATGATAACCCAACTCGCAACAATGGTTGGAAGTTGGATTTGAAACGGTTTAGGACTACTGTGTGTGGGAATTACTTTACGTATAAGATCTATGACACGTGGAACAGGTTACCTTCAGAGTTGTGAACAGTTCCTCTGTGGATCACTTCAAGAAAAGGTTAGAGCAAATCTTGCACACTATTTGTGTGTGTGTAGAAAATTTTCCCTGGCACCAGTTGCCATTGGTACCACCTCGGTATGGGCCGCAAGGCTCTCTGGCTCTCTGTCTCTCTGTCTGGTTATGCACGTTCCTTCTGGGTGTTGTAAACTTTATACTTGAGGTGTGACGGCCCTCCGGTCCCGAGTCGTAAGATTCTAGAGAAATTGGCTTCCAGTTCCTTTAGGTTCTCTCTCTTTCGGGAGGGCTGGTGAAGTCTGTTGTACAAACCTGTCCCGTGGGTTACTAGGACCCCTTCCCATCCCTACTCTGTCCTTTTAGCTTAGGTTAAGGTTGCTCTCCTCTGACTGCAAAAAAAAAAAAAAAAAAAAATAGTAAGTTTTTTCCTCTACTCTTACTATTAGGACCCTACTGCTACCTCATGCGTGGGAAGAGAGGCTTTGGAACCTCTATAAATAACACCATTTCACTTCAGTTGTAGGTAAATAATTAGAGGGGATAATAGCGGTTAGGATTGTTGACCATTTGGATTCCTACAAACTGCTTGGGGACTCCCAACATGGGTTTAGACGGCATAGGTCGTGTCTCACCAACTTGCTCGAGTTTTTCCACTCATGTTGAGTGAGTATGATAAGAGTAGGGCGATTGATGAGAGAGCCTTTGATAAGGTACCTCACCGCCGGCTAATGGCCAAAGTGCGCGCGCTGGGTATTGGTGGGGAAGTAAGTAGGTGGATTGAAAACCGGCTGAAGAATGCCACAAAGTTAATCCCTTCCGTTAGGCATATGGGCTAGAATCGACGCTTACGTCACGCGGATTCAAAGATGTCGATTTTAGAAGCATGTTTAGTTTAAATTATAACCCAACTCGTAACAATGGTTGGAAGTTGGATTTGAAACGGTTTAGGACTAGTGTGTGTGGGAATTACTTTACGTATAAGATCTGTGACACGTGGAACAGGTTACCTTTAGAAGTTGTGAACAGTTCCTCTGGATCAGTTCAAGAAAAGGTTAGACCAAATCTTGCATACTATTTGTGTGTACAAAATTTTCCCTGGCACCCGTTGCAATTGGTACCTCCTCGGTATGGGCCGCAAGGCCTTTTGAGGTACTACTTTTCCTTGTAACTCTCTCTCTCACTCTCTCTCTCTCTCTCTCTCTCTCTCTCTCTCTCTCTCGAGAGAGAGAGAGAGAGAGAGAGAGAGAGAGACTGTTCCCCAGATAATGGATGTTTCGTTTATCTCTCTAAGGCAGATCAAGGAACTTGATGAGCACATTCTGCAATCAAAACCTAGGCATAATATATACTAACTCTTAAAACAAGTTTTGTGATGCATCACTAATAGTCGTTGGAAGAAGACCGTAAACGTTACTCGGGGTAATACATTACAGAATTTTTATTTGTTAACCCTTAGTTCTCATACAAATAACCAATTTATTGGGATGATCGAAGGTCGGAGAAGACTATCCATAAGGTTTTATATGTCATCATTGTCGTAAACTTTTCCTAATGCAATATGGTAAATATTTTATCCGCAACAGTTTGGCCACAGAGACTCTAAGACCCACTCTTTTATTTATTATATCTAAGTAATTTTATCATTGCACCATTTCTCCATTGAGTGCCGAAGCCACTGTGCCAAGGGATTGGCTTTTAAGATGTTACTATTTTCATTCCCATCTTTCGCAGTGGAATTATTAGGAAATGGGCCACTGATCCAGAGCCACCTAGAATTCGTCAGCACACACGAATTTAAGAATTTCCACTTAAGTGCACATCGAGAGTGATTTTCCTCTCCTTTTTTAAGAAAGATTTATTATTTCGTAATTTAAGTTGCGTCATTCGCATAGGAATTACTTAGATAAGGGAGCACTAATCCAGATGCACCTCCAGCTGGCGAGCACCCAATAAATTTAAGAATTCTCCTCCAGAGTACAAGCACACAGTTAAAAAAAAGAAAAACAATTTTATTACACACCTATATAAAACTAAAATTTTACTCTAGCTAAGTTGCTTTCCTGGAGATGAATACGACTATTCGGAAATTTTGAATCCCAAGAGATCTCAAGGTTCCCATCATCTGAGAACCCCCACTGCTCTGAAACTAGACCAGACCATCGCCTCCTACATTTATTTCAGAAGGGAACATTACTACTACCCTATGAGACTAAAAATTTCTTTAGCTAGTTAAGTTAAATATACCGCGATTTTCCTAAATCCTACACTGTGTAGTGTGTACCCAAGTAGCATCCCTGAAACTGTAAAAGTCTATTCGGAGGTTTTGACTTCCGAGAGATCCTATCAAACTTCCTTTCTATATCAATAAGGCATCATCTGAGAACTCCCACTGCTCTGCAACCAGACCTGATCAGCTTCTACTTCTACATTTAAAACAAAAAGGAGAATCTGGCTACTCCCTACACTAACTAAAAACATCCCTAATTTACCTACCCTTAAATGCAAATTTATGCTACTGAAATACCTATCCAACCTATCCAACCTATCCAACCTATTCTTAAACATATTAATTGAAGTGCTAGCCACGACCCCGGCGGGAGTCCACCTCTCGACTATTTTATAGGTGAAAAACCACTTCACAACGTTTCTTAAATCTTTTACCCCTTTATTTTAAAACCATATTTCTCATAATTTTCCCTTCGTCTAAATTCAAGAAATCCTCAGTTTACGTTTTCGAATCTCTCTCAGATTTTAACCACCTGAATTAATTCGTCTCTCAAACGTCGAGTTTCATGCGTACACAAATTAATCTCTAAGTTTGTCTTTGTATGTTTTACTGTATGTAACGTTGGAATAAGCTTTGTCGAGTCACCGCTGAACCTTTTCTACCATTTATATATGCTTACTCGTATAGCACAATGAAAACTGTACAACATTCCTAATGAGGCTTAACAAGCGACTAATAAAATGGCAAAACAATATCTTTGGATTTATATTAAAAATTACGAGAAATAAAACCTAATACTCTATTAGCCTTACTGCTCGCGACTGAACATTGTTTTGAGAACTTTAAATCCGTAGTAACAATGACACCAAAATCTTTTCCTCTGGAGGCTTCGTTTAACACTCTTTCCCATAGTGTAGTTAAATTTACTGTTGTGGCAACCTACGAGTATATGCATAACTACATTTATCTACGTTAAATTTAATTTGCCACCTATTAGACCACTCTACCTAGTTATTCAGATCGCACTATAAATTCTCTGTATGTAGTAAACTAATTGCTTTACCCGTAATTTTAGTATCGTTAGCAAATTTTGAAATTTTACTCGCTTAATTAACATAGAGATCGTTAACGTACAGTATAGTATGAAAAATATTGGTCCAAAAATGGCACCTTGAGGAATATCGCTAGTTACATTAGCCCACCCTAGTTATCGCACTTTCTGTGATTATGAAAAGTGTAGCTACATTATTACGGTGCAAATTATTTTAAAAATCGGATGCTATGGATTTTTTGGCAAGTTAATCCTTTTCAGTTCAGGTTTTCGAAGTTATTTTTCCGCATTAGTGATCAAAACAAAAGTTATCAATTTTAGAATGTAATTCCAATTTTTACATTCAAAGACAGTATGAGTATTGTTGATGGAGAATTTTAACGAAAATCGAAGGTGACGTGTATTTTTAGCTTTAATTTTTTCGTCTCACATTGTTGACTGTACTGAAAGAGTATTTTTTAATTTTGAATTTTTTATTAATGTTTATTTAATCAAAAGGAAAGTAAAGAAATTGTGTGTGTGTGTGTAAGGTTTATATTCGGTCATCTCATCCGTCTCAACATTTTTCTCTAATCGTTAGAATATTGTGGGTTTGAATTTTATAAATCACTTCCAGAGTATGTGTGAAACTACTTTCATTATCCACACCACACACACACACTGTGTATATATATGTATATATGGGTGTGTGTGTGTTGTGTGTATATATATTATATATATATGTGTGTGTGTGTATAATATATATATATATATATATTATATATATATATATTATATGTATGTATGTTAGGCCGGGTCGAAATTTTATATTGAAAAGGTACATATTGTGAGGGATTTGAATGGAACACAGGAACCCCCTCATAAATTATTTTCGCTGTTTAAAGCCTCCTACCCCTGGCACAATTTTTCACTTTTTGACCAATATTGAAGAATATTTCATTTATACGAGACTTACTCTACATTCAGGTTTTTTGATGACATAAATCTCTTTTAACGTAATATTATTTTTATTAATAATGGACAGTATTAGGAAAATTAATTAAGTACAACAATATCTTCAGAAGAAAAAATTAGAGGCATAATAAATGTGCTAAAATTCAATTCATTCTTTCATTGTTCCTTATCACATCAAAAGGGAAGAAATTTTCAATATCATTAGGAATTTTATTTCATATGTTTCTTACTCATTCCATTGGACCTTCCATTCAAACTTGGGCAGTTTTCGCTTTGATTGTAATGAGTTTAAGATAAACTTTTGACGGTTGTCATATCCCCAGTGGTGGGCACCGTTAACCAAAAAGTTAACTTCGTTAACCGCTAATCCGTTAACCAAAAAGTTAACTTCGTTAACCGTTAATCCGTTAAACATGTAACGGAAGTTACCGATAAACCGTTAACGTTAACTTTTATTATAAAAAAAATGAAAAACACACTATATATATAATTTAATTTTCCCTCTTCTTCTCGTTCTCCATTTTGTCCATGAAAGTTTTCATCAGACAGGGATGATCTCTTGGCCCTCAGGATGTCCTTGCCCATAGAGAACAAACGCTCCACTGCAGCACTGGAGGGGATGGCTGTGTTGAACTTGATGAACAAGTCCACCAACACTTGCTCACCCAAGAAGGCAGCATCTGTCAGCAAGTCCTTGGAGTTGGTCTCCAGCCAGGTCTTGACCAAGTTCTGGGCCTTGCCCTTGAGTGACCTGTGGTTCCTAGAAGTACCGCCAGGACATAAAGGGTTAAGGTGAAAACGCTCCCATTGTAAGACATCAATTGACTTAATTTGTCATCAAAGTGACATGAGAATTGAAATCTTACCTGATCAGTTTTATGGTTCTTGAAATGTATCAAGAAGACTACTAATAAGGTACTCACAGACATATTATAAATATACATGACTTACTTGACAACGATTATTTTAAATATTCACTAGCACAAACATGTTGCGCAAGAGACAGACTGCAAATGAAACGAATGTAGTTATTTGTTGTAATTGTTACATATATATTATTGAAAGTGCCTTAAAATGCTCGTGATATTTCTTGAAAGAAGTTGAAACATTCAACTCAAATGGCAAATCTTTCCGCCTGATTTTACAGTCGACCATGTTTTGCTCAAACCAATGCCATAAATAACTACCATATTTGGTAAGACACAAATTGTGGCGACGGAAACAAATATATCGCCTGATTTTGCACTGCGGAAATGGAAATTCGTTCATCACTATTAACAGTGGCGGATTAATTGCGCACCTGCTCAGCACTGAAAATAATAGAAACTTTTAAACGTTTATTTATGAATTTTTTGGGTTAACGGACTTGAGTTAACGGAAGTTAAATGTAACGGAAGTTAATTAGTCCGATAATGATTTTCAAAGTTAACTTAAAAGTTAAATCGTTAACGAAAAAGTTAACTTCGTCAATTAACGATTAACGGATTAACGGTTTGTGCCCAGCTTTGCATATCCCATTCTTTCCTGACATGACTTTGTTACTAGGTTCACTGCCCTTTCCACACTTTGACTGTGGCATGGAAAAGAAGCTATCTCCAGTGGCTTACATCGAACCTGTAGTAGCTCATCGTCGCTAAAACTGTTTAGCAGCGGTGGAGGAGTAATGATCTCTCTTAGCCAATCGATCATCTCTGTGTAGTCAGTAGATTAGAAATTGAGGGTTCGAGGCAACTCAAAGTTTCTGGTACCTGAAAATCTTGTTCTTGAAACGATGATTTTCTGAATAGCTTGCTCCCTAATTTTTAGTCTCTTGTCAGTTATCATTGACACGAGTATATTTTCTGGGTGGGAAAAGTAGACGTTATTCTTTAATACTGGTTTTATGATTGGTCTATGTTGTTCATCTAAATTTCGAAGCAAGCACATTAAATGCCAAAAGTTATATGCACCACCAGTTGCATTAAGATGAGATTTTATCCAAAACCACCCTGGAACATAGAACTGCATAACAATCTTGACTCTGTCTTGAAGGGTTTTATCGGGATTTGGCGTTGATATATATAATCGAAGGACCCTGTTGGCCAGAGTTAGCCAGCGAGCATGGTGAAGAGTACCTGGGGATCGAGTGGACAGATCTTGAGAAGTGTCTCCAGTTTGCACTGCCAGACACCACATATCACTGCTTAGCTCCTTCACAACATTTGCTGAAATTTCTTTAATGTTTCCTTTTACGCGAGAATATTTGACTACCTTCAATTTTGTTAAATCTGTTTTCAGTTTATTCCCACTTGAACCCACAAAAGTATTTGGACCTGTTGTTTTACCATCAATGGCTTTGTAGACGTGCATAAAAGGCAGCTCATTCAAATGCAAGAGGCACACCAACCACTGCACTGGTCTGTAAGATGAATTTCAACCAGTTTTATGGCTCCACCAATTTTTCCTGTATTTATAGGAGTACCATCACATAGTAAAGCTTCGATAATATCTGTGCTGTTCGAGTCTATAATAATAGTTATCAACTCTTCTGCTATGCAGCGAGCAGTTCCATTATCTGGTGTGACATGGTCTACATAGATGCTTGCAGTCTCTTTCACAATAAAATAGTGTTCCTCTTTATTTTTCCACTTTTAATGTGTTACCTTTCCTTCCATCAAATCCAAGGCACTTCATCTTCAGATTTTTTGATTTAGACTTAAAAGTATTTGTTTCACCTGTGCGATTTCTTTCTCTCTAATTTCTTTCTGTCAAGCATGTTGGTGTGGTTAAGGATCCCCATATCTTTTAAAGCTGCATTGACTATTGCAGCTGCAGCTCTACAACTTGCACGATAACGATCTGCTGTTAATGCTAGGTTTTTATAGGAGTGCCTGTTCTGAATATTCTCAGTCAACTCTAAATCGGCCTCATAATCTACATCCTGACTCTCTGAATCTACATCCATGTCTTCGATATTTTTATAAATTCCGATGGTAAAACATTGGTGGCTTCAGTCATTTCTTCTTGTGCTTTTAGTTGACGGTTTTGTGCTGCTTGGGCTCTTGCTAAAGATCTCTTCTTTGTTGAACTAGCTCTGCGATCAATTGGTCCCAACTGATTTTTTTTGTTTTTGACTCACAAAAGACTCCCATTCTGCGATTGGTATTTTATCCTTGCACCTGCAAGATTTCCTATCAATTCCCTTATCATAGCATTCACAAGAAGATATATCAAACATTTCATCATACTGAGCTACTTTTAAGGCAAAACTTTCATTTCTTCGATGTAACGGCACCTTGTTAAATTTTGAGGCTTCTTCTATTAGTCGACTGACTTTGGTGTTAATCGTAGGAAAAGAAAATTTCATCCAAATGTCTTCAATATCTTTTACAACAACCCTGTAACAATCATTAGCAGTTGCTGATCCTTTTGATTTAGCTTCTTCACGACGGCGCACAAAAAGGTAGTGTCTCACAGCATCTGCTTTTGAAGGAGTCATGGCTGCTGGGAATTTCGTAGGATATCCAAAAGCTGCATTTGAGGACTTGCTTCTAGTAGTCATAGTTTATATTCAGAAGTAAAACCAAGTTGTTGTTTATAATTTATGATAATTTATGAATCTACATCCATGTCTTCGGTATTTTTATAAATTCCGATGGTAAAACATTGGTGGCTTCAGTCATTTCTTCTTGTGCTTTTAGTTGACGGTTTTGTGCTGCTTGGGCTCTTGCTAAAGATCTCTTCTTTGTTGAACTAGCTCTGCGATCAATTGGTCCCAACTGATTTTTTTTGTTTTTGACTCACAAAAGACTCCCATTCTGCGATTGGTATTTTATCCTTGCACCTGCAAGATTTCCTATCAATTCCCTTATCATAGCATTCACAAGAAGATATATCAAACATTTCATCATACTGAGCTACTTTTAAGGCAAAACTTTCATTTCTTCGATGTAACGGCACCTTGTTAAATTTTGAGGCTTCTTCTATTAGTCGACTGACTTTGGTGTTAATCGTAGGAAAAGAAAATTTCATCCAAATGTCTTCAATATCTTTTACAACAACCCTGTAACAATCATTAGCAGTTGCTGATCCTTTTGATTTAGCTTCTTCACGACGGCGCACAAAAAGGTAGTGTCTCTCAGCATCTGCTTTTGAAGGAGTCATGGCTGCTGGGAATTTCGTAGGATATCCAAAGGCTGCATTTGAGGACTTGCTTCTAGTAGTCATAGTTTATATTCAGAAGTAAAACCAAGTTGTTGTTTATAATTTATGATAATTCAAATTTTATTAAAGCAAGTGAAAATTATTTCCATATATGTGAAACATAAAAATATCACTCATTAAACAAACAACTCATCATGTAACATATAACAACATTAAACATATGCAAATATGAAGGTAAAAAAGGGAGGAGGGGCATGTGATAAGGGTAGCACATGCTTGATATTTTAATATTTTGTTAAGATGATAAAATGAAACACCACAGAATGTACTTTTTAAGAAATAAAAAATTTCCCATTTTCGACCCGCCTAATGTGTGTGTGTGTGTGTGTGTGTGTGTGTGTATATATATATATTTTTTTTAACGGTCTTAATCTGTCTTAATCTGTCTTTTTTTTGTCGCGACGGACATCCACTTCTGCGACAAATTAGAACTCGCTTTATATCAGTTAAAGATTTAAGAAAACCGGGACGTGATTGAAAGGGTGTTGGATGAAATTCTGAAATGAAGTGACGAAGTTCTGAAATTTGAGTATTAATATGTACATAAAAGATTACTTAAAAACCAGTCGTTATGACTAAATGAGTACAGATGCAGAACGCAAAATTTTTTCAATCTTTTATAATATTAGCGGGAGATAAAATATCTTTTTATTTCTTCCCTGATGAATGCATATTGTACACGTAGATAAATTGTTGGCTATGAATCTTATACCAGAATTTCGTTTTTACAATAATGATAATGATAATAGCAGTAATAATTTCTCATTTTTTTTAATATTTTTAAGACTGTTACGCAGCAAGTGAAGTAAAAAAAAAAAGGGAAAGTCAGTGGAAGGTAATAAAAGATTTTATTAATTTATCATTATTGAAAATTAGAAAAAAAGAGAAAAATTTCTGAAAAATTATAGTATAACGTAAGAAATGAAGTATCTGTCGACTACATGGATGATGCAGAACTGTCATTACTGTGAAAATGAGATTTTTTAAGATATTTCAGCAAAGACAGAAGTCATTAAGAGAATATATTGTTAGCGGAAGGCTGTATTTTATGAGGAAGGTTTTCCCATTGTTGCAGTGGAGATATATTTTCAGGGGGAGGAAGTATTCAGTATAGCTTTTTATATATAGATTATTTGCATTTAAATTATCAGATGAAAGAAGAAATCAAGTGAACTAATGTTATATGTATGTATATGACATTAGTTTGCTCGATTTCTTCTTTCATTTGATAATTTGAATGCAAATAATTTATATATCATAAAAAGCGGTTACGTCTCATTGAGCGATTTTCTTCTTGTAGAAAACGACTCTCTCTGAGCTTTGCAAAAAGGAAAACCTAGAACCAGGGACTATTAAAAAAAGAAATAATACATTTACCAATGATCGGAAATAAATATCTGAAATATTAAGAGCTCAATATGAATACGCTTTCAGTTATTCCCCAAAAGCTAAAAATAATATACCTTATAACAGCAATTCTCCTTTTGAAGGAGAATCGCAAAGAGAGAGCATAAAACTTTTAAATTTTACACCAGACGAGAGAGCTGGAGCTGCTGGGAGACAACTAAAATCACATTTAGCGGTAGGTTCAGATAAAATGAACAAGTCACTTTTTAAATTGTAAGAATAAAATAGTATGCCTCTGTATGGAATGTGAAGATTTATTGGATACAGGAGCAATACCGGACACCCTAATAATAGCGAATAGTTTTTTTTACAAGACTTGTATAAAGGAGGAGGTACATCCCAAACAAAGAACTTTAGGTCAGTGTCGCTGACATTCATCTCGACAAAATATTTGAAAGAATAGAGAACAAATCTACAATACTTTGGAGGCACAGGAAAGATTGAATAAAAACCAATGTGAAGTCCAATCAGAGATATTGTGCCTGTACTCGTATAGAACATTATAACAATATGCACTCGAAAACAATGCCAATTATGATGATGATTGGCTAGCAAAAGTGTGTACATTACAAGTGCGATTATGAACTTATTTAATAGCACATATTGAAATATATGAGAATAGTAGGCAACGTAGGAAAATGGATATACAACTTCTTTAAAAGATGACAGCAAGTTGTTACAGTTGAAAGAATCGAAAGTAGGCAACTCAATACTACTAGGAACGGTAGTCGCTCCAATACTATTTATAATCAAGCTAATGGATATAAACAAAGTAGAAACCAAGAATATCACAGTAGCATCCATTGCTGATGGTTTACAAAAATCCGGGGACAAATTTAAAAGAAAATCCCAGCCGATATGCAGTTTCTACAAACAGACGCGGAATGAGCAGATTGCAGAAGACAACAAACTGAAATGTACCACTGAAAACTTTCAACTCTTAATACACGAAAAAAAATGAGAAATTAAAATCTATTGACAAATAACTGAAGAATTGGTTCCTGATCTAAAATGATCTATAACTATCGCTCGGGGAAGGCAGAATGCCCATTGTTCCTAAATTGAAGGCCATACAAAAAAAAAAAAAACTTTTGAGGAGGAATAGCTTTGTCGTTAGACGAACAAAATTATCTAGCCAACCACCAAAGTAAAGAAAAAACATTATAATAATGTCTATTTGAACACTTTAAAAGGAAGACAAGACGCCTGACTTAGAACAATCCCAAGTGTACCGTATGTACTTAGCTATGCGAGATGTGGAGATCAAGAAAACGACTCTTTCCTTCACCAACTCTAGAAGCAGACACACGAACTTGACGTCACTGCGAAGAAGAATTATTGAACGGAAGTTTTACCAGGTTACCAGTCGTTCAAATCCATCAAGATGTGTGTGTGTGTGTGAGAACTTGGAAAAAAAAGAAGACCTATTTCTGGTAATTTGGTGCATTTCTGCACCTCATCGCGTTTTTCATGATGAATTAATTCGCTCCCTTTGGTGCCAAAAGAGCCCGTAAAGCTTTGGTGGATACGGACTCGTTCACGTTTGAACTTTATTTCATTCAATTTAGTGTCTTTCCCAATTATTAACTCGCGATAATTATAACCAACATTATATGGGTTTAAATTAATTTATACACTATGGGATATATTCCTCCGAAGACACAATTCCTAGCATGAAGTTGAAATAAATTTGTTTTTAACTGTTATCGTGGGAACCAGTGTTTACTAATACATGTAAAAATATGTTTAAGTAGAACAATTAGCTCATGAACTGCAGAGGCTAAAGTTAAAAAACAAATTAGGGTAGAATCACAGTTTAGCGTTGTAAATTTTTTTTTTTTGGCGATATCCTATTTTGGCGTCCCAAATTATTCAACCAACCAAAAATAAATGGCACTCCAACACTTTCAAATTACTTGTTTATGTTAATTAGGTAAGATGAATGCCCAATTAGGTTAACTGTACGCCCTTGACGATTAAGTCATGATATTTTCATTAGTTTTAACGAAAATATCACGACTTAACCTAACCAATCGTCAAGGGCGTACAGTTGACCTAACTGGTTGGTTGAATAATTTGGAACGCCAAAATAGGATATCGCCAAAAAAAAATTTTTACGGCGCTAAACTGTCATTCTACCCAAATTAGGTCTAATAATTATATCCTTGGGACCTTTTACTTTGGTGTACATATATATTAGAGATGTCGTTATAAGCATGTATATAAATAATATTCCTTTTATACCATTTTTAAGTTCAAGTACTCGAGATTTTGTCCCTTTTGAAAGAGCAGCCAACCAACCCTGATGACTGAAGTTTATAAAATTCTCTTAAATATTTGATGCTGTGCCTATTTACAGTAATTAATATTGCAAAGAATGTCGCAGAGAGCATAAAAATGTGTTTGAGTTTTAAAAAATTAAAATGGAAGAGCGGAAACACGAAATAAAAGAACACAAAGTGCAGAACGTGATATGAAAACATTTTAGGAAGCTGAAAAATATAAAGGCAGTTAAAACCAAGTCTTGCTCAAGAAAGAAACGGAACGTTTGGAAACATCTTAACCCCTTAAGGACTGAAGGTACAAATTGCTAACGTTTCAAATACAAGCATTCATAATTTAACCCTACAAAAAATTCAGGGCTTAAAGGGTTAAAGAAATAAAATGAAAGACATGTTTAATGTGGAAGGCGAGAAAACAGAGTTGTACTCCTGCGTAAAAGTGTACCCATCCCCTACATTGGATTTGTATGGCTGTGTCTGAAGAATGTTTTGTACCCACATATGACAAACCTTTTGCGTATCTGGCAATACTCTCTTACCATTCGAAAATAGTTTACGCATGTATTATCGCGCACAGAAACCTAAGCGCGCACACTTGTGAAAAGGAAGCCCCATGGAAGTAAGTGAACCATATATGTAGCGTCATAAATTTGTTGAACGAAGGTGCTTTGTTTACATATTTCATTCCATATAAGGTTATATATATATATATATATGTGTGTGTGTGTATTAGTGATGGATCGAGTGGTCGGTTTTTCACAACCGCGGTTGCGGTTGTGTTTGCGGTTGTCGAATTTTTTCCAACCGCGGTTGCGGTTGCGGTTATCATATACGTACTAGGAAAAATGCGTAATTATTAACTGGATTTAGCCACTATAGTGCGATTTAGCCACACTTGGTACATAATATATACTAAATAGTATTTATTTAGTAAATACCTTATGTTGAACACAAGTTTTGCAATACACCGCTACCGCTATTTGTGTGTTGCAAAACTTGTGTTCAACATAAGGTATTTACTAAATAAATACTATTTAAATGAAGTATATTCTAAACTTATATAGCTATTATGAAAGAATAGGTCAAATTAATTAAAACCATATTTTGCACTAAGTGTGTTACCAGGATGAGGGACGAGGACCCATCGCACTGTTCATCCCACCTACCACTTTCCCCAGCCTCCACCCATTGGAAAGTTATGGATTATTATTCATTTGAAAAACTGATGTCAAACTTAATGACAGGCAGTGTGAATTTCAAGAATAATATTTTTGCTGCAGCCGTATGACGTCACGTTTAAGCACGCATAAGGAGACCCATTTTCTTTTTAAAAAAAGAAATATTTCTAATTAACCTAAAATTAAAATTAACTAAGCTTTTACAACCGCAACCGCACTTATGGAACGGCGGTTGCGGTTACGGTTGCGGTTGTGAATTTTTGTGCGGTTGTAGTGCGGTTGCGGTTGCGGTTATTCGATCCATCACTCGTGTGTATATATATGGAATGAAATATGTAAACAAAGCACCTTCGTTCAAAAAATTTATGATCTACCAGCTTCTAATGCCATCACAAAAGAATGTTTTCGGCTGTGTGCGTAGCCAGTCATGCACCACCTCCTTCAGGTCATCATCGCCTTGGAATAGCTGACCTCTCAAAGCGTCTTTTAGTGGTCCAAACAGGTGAAAATCCGAAGGTGCCAGGTCTGGACTGTAGGCTGGATGGTCGAGAACTTCAAATTTAAGTTCTTGAAGGCATTTCTAGTCAGTGCAACGGTATGAGGGCGCGCATTGTCGTGTAACAGAATAACACCTTCCATTTGCAAGAAAGTTCAAAGCGCAGCCGTCAGCAGGTAAAGTTATGCTAACACTGTTTTGGGATACACGAGGCTCTATCCTTGAACATTATTTGGAGCGTAGAACTACAGTAACAAGTGCATCGTATTCTGACACGCTTCGGAATGAGTTAAAGCAAGCAATTCGCACAAAACGGAGAGGGAGATTGTCGGAAGGTGTTATTCTGTTACACGACAATGCGCGCCCTCATACCACTGTACAGACTACAAAATGCCTTCAAGAACTTAAATTTGAAGTTCTCGACCATCCAGCCTACAGTCCAGACCTGGCACCTTCGGATTTTTACCTGTTTGGCGATGATGACCTGAAGGAGGCGGTGCATGACTGGCTACGCGCACAGCCGAAAACATTCTTTTGTGATGGCATTAGGAAGCTTGTAGATCGCTGGACTATGTGTATTGAGAAACAGGGAGACTATGCTGAGAAGTGATGTGTTTATAATCTATCAGATGTGAAAATAAAATTTTGAAAATATAAAGTGCGGATACTTATTGAATTACCCTCGTATAATCGTATTTTTATTATTTTTAAAAGTTTTTGTGTTCATAGACTTCTTCCCTCAATTTCTGATCTTCGAAAAGTCATCTCAAATTTTCAAGTTTGGCAAAGAAATTTGTCAAAGGAATCGCAATCATCAAACTAACAAAGACAATAAAATCAATGAAGTTTTTTATCGAGTTACATTGAACTCTGTCGTGAATCGATAAAAATATCGACAATAAGTTAAAAGTTGGAGAAATGAAGGAAAAACAAAAAAGTGATAAGAACTATGAAAGACAAAAACATACTTAAGAACAAAGGTTTGTTTGGAAGGTAAAGGGTGAAAAAAAAAAAAGGAGTAATTTGATATAAAGAAACTGACAAATATAGTCAGTTTTGTCAAAAAAGAAGCATTTGCTCATTTTTCAACATCATTCCAGAAAGCCATTTCAAAAAGCGTTCTAAAAAGAATGAGTATCCAGTAATACAGTACAGCGATATGAAATACTACAATAATAGATTGATAGAGAGAGAGAGAGAATCTTTGATGAAATGGCTAAAAACTTAGAAAATATAAGTAGAGCTTCGTATTCCCTGAAATAAGACCTTATTTCTAGTTTATATGTTGAAAGATTTGTCATTTTTTAACATTCTTTTTCTTACATGATCATTTTACCTAGTCTTAGAATCGAATCTATAAATTGGGATTTATCTTTACCGTCTTCAAAAGTAAAGAAATGGTAAGAATCTTCGGCTGAAATTTTTGTCGAGCAATAGGTTTTAAGTTTCCACTAGTAAAATAAAATCGAAAAACAGTGAATGAAACTGCACTTCAAGATATAAAGGAATCTTTTCATGTTCTATAAATTGTGAGCATCATGACAGGATTAAGAATTCGAAGGCTACTGGACCAGACAACATATCTAACATACACCTTAAACACTTGGGCCCACAGGGAATACTAGCTCTCACAAACATCAACACACATTCATACCAACACTATTATTCCTAACATATGGAAACAAGGTAAAATTATTACACTACTCAAACCAAACAAAAATCCATCGGAACCAGCTTCCTATAGGCCCATTACTTTACTATGCACACTTTCCAAAGTAACAGAAAGACTAATTTTACAAACACCAACCCACACTTACCACTATCGTCTATTCAACATGGATTCAGACCTCACCACTCAACCACGACATTACTCACTAACCTCACGCAGCACATCATGGATGGCATCAACTCCAAACGACCAGCTGAACGTACACTATTAGCAACAATAGACATTAGTAAAGCATTTGATGCTATCCCACGCTTCCTCTCATAAACAAAATACTCAACACAAACATGCACAATAACACCAAAAAGTGGCTGAGGAACTATCTTTCAGGAAAATACTCGCATGTCACATTTAATGGCAAGTCATCCAAAAACAAGCTTTTTCCGAACGGGGTCCCTGAAGGTTCTATTCTCTCTTCAACTTATACATGCATGACATTCCAACACCCATAGATAACAAGCTTACCTTATCATATGCAGATGACATCACTCTAACATCCGCCCACAACAACATCGACACGGCTACAAATAACCAACCTACATACATAAACAGTATACAAGACTGGCTCACACACAATAGACTCAAAGTAGCGCCCACAAAGTCAACCATCACCTTGCTAACAAGCAACACAAAAGTACACCAGATAACTCCACAGCTTACACTAAACACCAACAACATTCCACACACTCCCAGGACCATAATACTTGTGGTCACATACAACACATCATTATCTTTTGCAAACCACATTCAGGACATTAAAAACAAATGTACGTCAAGACTTAACACACTTAGGGTACTAACAGGGACAAACTTTGGACACCAGCAGGAAACAACGTCACTCGTATAGAAACAATATATTCACTCAGTTACGGACTATGCTATCCCATGCTGGGTACCCATTATCTCAAACATACACCCAAACACCTTACAAACAATGCAAAACAACGCATTTCGTATCATTACAAAATGCACTCAAACAACACCAATAGAACACCTGCACACAAAAAAAAATACTGAAAATTAAGGAACATTTAGACATGAGGGGAACACAATTCATGGCAGCAGCGACAACTAACCCACAACACCCTTGCCACTACATGTACGATCATGCACCAACACCTCGCACCATTAAGGTAACACCAGAGACATTATGACCAAATACTCCATTCTGTACCACGCCCCACAGACATCACACAGTAGATAAAACACACACATACACCTACACCTACACCTAACCCACAAATCACTGACACAACTCGGTCCGAATGTGGCCGTAGGTGCGAAGCCGCCATCCATTGACAGGTCAGAGACCAGCCTGAGCAGATCGGATCGAGTTAACTTAGTACGATTCCGATGTGGACATCACCCTAACACAGCCTAGACAACTCCACAGACGACACCTGCCACCTGTGCCAGGACACACCACAAACAATTGAATACATTATGACAGACTGTAATGCTCTAGCACAACATAGAACACAACACATCATCATTAGTGCACTGAACCCCTGGTCCACTCCGGAGAGGGCGATCGGTTACCTGCGTGCCGCCGGCTTGCTCGATCAGGGTGGGCTGATCCGCTAAACAACAACAACAACAATAACATCGTGACAGGAAAATTCATTTTGAAGTTTAATTTTGTTCGCGAGTCACTATGAATTGTCTGTAAGGTCGTTTTTACCACATCATTGTGATGATTATGAATTAATATTAATATGTGCATTATGGCAATTATTTTCTTACCACAAATTGACATGGTACTTTCCTTGAAGCATTGAAATTCGCCACCTTTAAAAACAAATATTATTATCGAAAGCTCTGATCCAAATGAACAAGCAAAGTAAATGTTCGGTTGAATACTTTCCCAACCACGAAATACTCGTATTATCTCTTGTGCATATGCCCTTCGCTAAAATAAAAAAGTCTACACTTTTATCAAATTTTTATTACTTCCCATTGGTTAGGTTAAGTGGGATTAACTTATCATGAATTAGGTTAGGCAACATTAGATTAAATAAGTTTAGATTATTTTAAGTTAGATTATATAAACGAACGCAAACTGGGTGTAAATGCTATATGAGGAAGTCATTAAATGATCTTTAAAGACTAACACTTCCTTCAAAATCGTTTTAAATTTCTAGACCTTTAGAAAACATGTAATGGGTAGTTGACAGGTCTGTTCTTCCAGAGGGAAATAGTTGTCTCAGGTTGTGCTGTACATTGCTGCGCACCGTAAACTTAGAGAGAGGGAAAAACATCGGTAATAAACTTAAGGCGAATCAAAAATTTTCACGTTGCTCTTGGAACAACGAAGTTCCAAGTACTGTACTTTGTTCATGAAATTCCTACCAATTTAAAAGGGCAATTCCATTTACCGTAAATGTTCACTGGATTTGCCGACTTTAACGAAATGCTCAAGTCAGTCATTTCTTATTTACTCTCCCCTGAATGAGTATTGCTTCCGAGGGCGGGGCCCCATCCGTGTGCGGTGAGCGCATCACGGAGGTGATTCTCTCGGGCATGGAGGCGTACATTCCATATTCATTTTCTACTACTAATGCCAAACAAAGACTCTTGGTTTAACCTTGCTTGTTTCAAAGCTATCTGCAACAGAGATGATGCTTTCAGAAGGTACAGTCGCCATCCAGCTCCCGACATTCACTCTGATTATATTTTTCCTCGGAATCGTACAGAATCTGTTCTTCGACTCGTCAAAAATTCCTTCATCAGACAAAAATGTGACAACCTTTCTAACTCTAGTTGTTCTCGCTCTTTGTGGCACCTATCCTAAAACCTCTCCAACAACTTTAGTTCTTTCCCTCCTCTTTTCCATTCTTACGGCCCATCTGGGCTCAACTGTAGGAAGGCGTACGTACCTGATGGGGTCCCCCCTCTTGTGCTCAAGACTTGTGCTGACACCTTGCTCATGCAAGCTATTTAGTTTGTTTTTCATCTACTACTTTTCCTTCCTGCTGGAAGTTTGCTTTCATTCAGCCTGTCCCAAAGAAGGGTGACTGCTCTCAACCCTCTAACTATTGTCCAATTGCTTTGATTTCTTGCCTTTCTAAACGTTCTGAATCTATCCTCAATAGGAAGATTCTTAAACACCTCTCTTCTCACAATCTTTTACATCGTCAGTATGAGTTCCTGTATTTCAAATAAACAAATTTTTAGCTTTTTATAACAAATTTAGCTTACTTTGAGGTCTCGCACAATTTACATATGGCAAGCAAATAAACTCAAGCAGTCCGAATCGACCCAGTATAAATTAGTGTTTTTAATTAACAATTATTTTTCGACTCTTAACAAAAACATTAACACTACACTTATCTACATTAAAACTGTAAAGCGACCTTAAAATTATACACATATGATGGTCATGTGTAGTTTGAAATCGTTAAATTATATACATCTGTCGAAGAACAATTTTAAAAAGTGGCCACTAGATACTGGAAAATTTTGTTACTTATTTAATCTTTTACAATTCGCTACTATATACAATTATACATATATGTACCTAGAAATGCAAGCGTCACATTTACGCTCCGAATTTTAGACTTACCATATAAAAATGCATGTCAATTTCATTACAACTAAAATAATTTAACTCCATATATGCTTTATTTACTAATCGTTATTATCGCAATTATTATTAATACCGAAAACAAACACAAAACAATTTTTAAACACAAAATAGGCAGGCTGTATAAAAAGCAATAAAAGTTGAAGATTAAAAAAAAAAAAAGAAATGAGCCATCGTACGGGATTTCTAAATTTTAAATAAGTCTCTCTCCACGACTGAAGAAAACAAAATAACGGACTCCATGAGAAAATTCGTGAGTCGTTGTTTTTCTTGACTCAAACTGAGTCGAACGGTTGAAACAGTCTGACTCCATCAAAAATTTCGAAAATGATACGCCATTTTGAATTATAGATACAACGAATTTTTAAGGATTGGGAATCGAAATTTGCTTGCAAATGAGGTACACAATGCATTTTACTGTTTAAATTATATATCGAAACAGAATATCTACTAATTTTATAAAGACTATAAAACGGGTAGCAAAAATGGGTAGCGAAACAGAATATCTACTAATTTTATAAAACTATAAAACTGGTAGCAATGTAATTTGGCAAGAAATATAAGGCGCGTATTTTTTATGCATCATGAAAATAATCACTTGCAATTTATTATTTACTTCATTCAATTTCTTTTATCATTGCTCTTTTTTCTCTCTACACTCGCTTCATTGTACTTTATAAACACGGGCAAACGGTTAGCCATGGCCGGCATTATGATTTCGAACAAAGAAAAAAGACCGGGGAATAAATTAAACACTTTTATTTACTATTTACCGACTTTCTATTTATGCCGAAATACTTTAGACCACCGGTGTCCAACAGAATTTTGATTCTCGTCAACATTGTGGCGAAATTTTACCTATATTCGTCACATGGTATAAAACAGCGGTGTCCAACAGGATTTTTATATTATTTTCGTACTGATAAATTGGAACAAATAGATAAACAGGATAAATAGGAATTCAGTATGAGTTTAGAATAAAAAATTTAAATTGCAAATATTTAATTTATTAATCAAATCACTGTGACCGAAGCTAACTTTTTCAAATTCAATTCAAACTCTTCTGCAACATCTTCGAACGCTTCAAAAATGTCAATACTACAAGTGCCGTCTCTTAGCCCACGTATTGCTAGCATTTCTTCAGGAGCGATTTCGCCCACTCGATTTTGTTTACCCAAAGGAAACTTCTATCAAATTTTGAAAATGCTTTTTTACACTGTCCACCTTGTTTTCGTTGGATGATTTTTTGCACAGTATGCACGCTGGTTTTTCGTTAATTTCATGACAGTAAATTCCAATTCCCATTCGTCGTGAAATTTACGCGCAATGTTCTTCCAATCTCGGTTTCTCTTTGTTTAAGTATTAGCTGAAGTGTTAGCTTCTTCATTATCAGTTGAACCAACACTTCTGTCGGATTCATTTTTCCGTTTTTTAATCACAAACTTATCCGTAAATGAAACAAGAGAAAACATTTTTGTTAATTATGGTGAAATTCAAAATAAATTCAATATTTATACAAGAACCAATTCGCCACATGTGGCGAGTGGCGAACGTGTTGGACACAGCTGCCTTAGACGAACGGGGTAATGCGAGGGCGGAATTAGCGTTAACATTTAATCGCGGAGAGAGAGAGAATTAATATATTACATAAACAATAACATACTAATACGAAAAACACCTTATCGGGCAAAGACTGAATTGCCAAAATTGGGCATTTTACTCAGCCTTCAGCTTGAGTACATCTCAGATGTTGCCAATTTATATTTTTATATTTTTAATTTCAAACAAAACATTATCAATTTCTTATTTACATACAAACCATAATTAAATTTCTTATTTAACATTATTTTCTTCTTTATTAAACAAAACATTATTAAATTCTTATTAGACATGATTATCTTTATTAAAAAAACCAATACTTACAAATATATATATATATATATATTTATACCTTTCCTTTCAACCTTTCAAATGTTCCGTGCGATTTCTCATTTCACGAAGGTCAAACTTGTGTGTGTGGTGTCCCAAACTGAATATACCAAAAACAAATATTATTTGCCGTTTTATTTTTAGAGGTATCGAAAAAATTAAAATACATGTGATTTAAGGAGCTTTTGAATTTTCTTAACAGTGGTTTACATTTACATTACATCTTTCTTTAGTGACGAGGCTACATTCCATATTTCAGGCAAAACAAGCCGCCATAACTAGGATTTGGGGTGAACACAACCCACATAAAATCGATGAATATGGAAGAGAATTTCTCGGAAATAAATGTCGGGTGTGCTTCGTTACGTTCTCGCATCTATGGACCCTATTATTTTGACGAGCGAACTGTAACTGGTGTTTCTTACCTAAAGAGGCTAGAGGATTTTTTTATTCCACAGTTCCAAGGAACTCCCTGCTTCTTACAAAGAACCAGGCTTGGGTCCAAGCACTTTTTCTCAAGTACAAGTACTTCAGGAATTTGAGAAAGTAAGTACAAGTACTTGATGTAGAAAATTTTGTCAAGTAACTCGAAGTACTTAATTGTCAAGTACAAATACAAGTACTTTCGTGGAAGAAAATTAAATTTATCCTTATTTGTTTACAATTTTATTGTTATTCACAAAAAATAAACGCAAACCCATCACAAAGCCCCTGTAAACATCACAAGGAGGAACTGAGGAACAGATTGAGGGACTGAGGAACAATTCACCACATTAAACAGCACACCCATCATAAACATCAATACAACACTCAAGACATTTAATCAGATTATCAATAATGCAAACAAATACATACCCAAGGGCAACATTAGGAAATACAACCCAAATTACACTAGAGAAATAGCCCACCTCATAAGGCAACGTAACAACCTCAAATATAACACACAAACACCACACACACAAGCCATAAAACAGCAGATACAACAGCTCAACACAGAAATAAACAACAAACTCAAAGAAAAACAAACAGAAACATTCAGGGAATTCATAACAACACTAAACCACTACACAGATACATCCAGGCTATACAAGACTATAAACAGCATTACCCATTCTAACAGCGGCATTCACACCTCACACGCGGCTATCTGTCGTAGCCAAAATAATATCCCAACATACACACAACAAGCTAACATTCTAGTTAATCACTACGCAAAGATAAGTCACTTAAACAGAGACAACAACCAGAAACACGCAGACAGACAAACAGCCAGACACAAGAAAACCTACAGACCCGACAGGACCATTACACCCTTCAATACAGACCAGACCACCAAGATCATCAAAAACATTAAGAATTCGAAGGCTACTGGACCAGACAACATATCTAATATACACCTTAAACACTTGGGCCCACAAGGAATACTAGCTCTCACAAATATCAGCACATATTCATACCAACACTGTATTATTCCTGACATATGGAAACAAGGTAAAATTATTACACTACTCAAACCAAACAAAAATCCAACAGAGCCAGCTTCCTATAGACCCATTACTTTATTATGCCCACCTTCCAAAGTAACAGAAAGACTAATCTTACAAATCACCAACCCCCACATCCCACTATCGCCTACTCAACATGGATTCAGACCTCACCACTCAACCACGACATTACTCACTAACCTCACGCAGCACATCATGGATGGCATCAACTCCAGACGACCAGCTCAACGTACACTATTAGCAACAATAGACATCAGTAAAGCATTTGATGCTATCCCACGCTTCCCTCTCATAAACAAAATACTCAACACAAACATGCACAATAACACCAAAAGGTGGCTGAGCAACTATCTCTCAGGAAGATACTCACAGGTCACATTTAATGGCAAGTCATCCAAAAACAAGCTTTTTCCGAACGAGGTCCCTCAAGGCTCTGTTCTCTCACCAACACTCTTCAACTTATACATGCATGACATTCCAACACCCATAGATAACAAGCTTACCTTATCATCATATGCAGATGATATCACACTAACATCCACCCACAACAACATCGACACCGCTACAAATAACCTACAAACATACATAAACAGTATACAAGACTGGCTCACACACAATAGACTCAAAGTAGCGCCCACAAAATCAACCATCACCTTGCTTACAAGTAACACAAAAGAACACCAGGCAATTCCACAGCTTACACTAAACAACATCAACATTCCACACACTCACAGAACCAAAATACTTGGTGTCACATACAACACATCATTATCTTTTGCAAACCATATTCAGGACATTAAAAACAAGTGTACGTCAAGACTTAACACGCTTAGGGTACTAACAGGCACAAACTTTGGACACCAGCAGGAAACAACATCACTCATATACAAACAATATATTCGCTCAGTTATGGACTATGCTAGCCCATGCTGGGCACCCATTATCTCAAACACACACACAAACACCTTACAAACAATACAAAACAACGCACTTCGTATCATTACAGGATGCACTCAAACAACACCAATAGAACACCTGCACACAGAAACAAAAATACTGAAAGTTAGGGAACATTTAGACATGAGGGGAACACAATTCATGGCAGCAGCGACAACTAACCCACAACACCCTTGCCACTACATGTGCAATCATGCACCAACACCTCGCACCATTAAGGTAACACCAGAGAGACATTATAATTTTTATAACCAAATACTCCATTCCATACCACGCCCCACAGACATCACACAGTACAGAAAACACACACACACACACACACACACCTAACCCACAAAGCACTGACACGACTCGGTCCGAATGCGGTCCTAGGTGCGAAGCCGCCACCCATTAACAGGTCAGAGATCAGCCTGAGCAGATCGGATCGAGTTAACTTAGCACGATTCCGATGTGGACATCACCCCAACTTACGGACATATAAACACAGACTAGACAACTCCACAGACGACACCTGCCACCTGTGCCAGGACACACCACAAACAATTGAACACATTATGACAGACTGTACCGCTCTAGCACAACAACGAACACAACACAACACAACACAACACAACATCACTAGTGCGCTGAACCTCTGGTCCACTCCGGAGAGGGCGATCGGTTACCTGCGTGCCGCCGGCTTGCTTGATCAGGGTGGGCTGATCGGCTAAACAACAACAACAACAACAACAACAACAACATCACAAGGCTTATAGTTACACCAATAATACAAATAAGTAATGTTTCCTATAAGCATGACCTCACTGGCACTCTAAATGCCTAGTCTGAAAGTAAGTTGGTTCGTAATATGAAAGTGAATATGCTAAATTCAGTCCAAATGTAAATTTGTCCTTCATCCTGAAGCAATGATGCTTGTTATCACGAGTATTTCTAAATTAAGTGAAATAAAAAACAATGATGAATCTGAATCAATCAACTGGTTGCAAAAAGTAAACACAAGCACTTTACAAGGCCCATGTATACATCACATGGACCATAGTTAAAAAAATAATAATGTATTCATAACCATGAAGTCACTGACACTCAATGCCTAGCCACCCCTTTAACTCTGCACAAGGTGTTTTACTCTTAATCTATTTTAATTTCATAACCCTGCACCTACATTAGTGATGTATGTCACACCCGCACCTGCGGGATGCGGATGTTGTGGATGTGTACTATTTACTAAATTACTATTTTTGAAGCACAATTTGCCCCCTCATTCAGTTCAAATACTGAAACTTGCGCAGCCTTCATTTGATCTTTAATGTAACTGGCAATGTTGGTTGTGTATTTGTATAATTAATTGTTCATATTACAATACATAACAATGTCATAAGCACACTACTTTCCAAAGGGTGGTGGTTGGGGAAAGTGGTTGGTGGGATGCAAGACGAGTTGGAACCCCGTCCCGCATCTTGGTAACACACAGTTGTATGGCGAAAACTCGTCCAAAAAGAGAAGAGTATATGTAAACAAATTATAATTACAAAATAATAATATCTAATATTATCGAATATCTAATATTTATAACTAACCAAAAATCGAAAGTCAATTAATAAATTAAGTATGAATTTAAACTATCATATTATCAAGCTGACAAATTTATGCATCAACATCCGCATCCGCGGATCTCTGAAATCTGACATACAATACATCACAAATCTACATTATTTGTACGTGTTAGTAACGGTCAGCTGCAGGGTTGCCAACTCAGATATTGCACTCATTACCAATTTCGTCGAGATTTATTACCAAATGTAGCTTTTCATTATCAAATGCTTGAAGTACTTAAAAAATATTTGAAAGTACTGTACTTGAATGTTTTCAGGTACACTTCAAGAAGTACAAGTACAGACTATTGTAAAATTTCAAGTACAGTACAAGTACCTGAAAATTAGTACTTGAGTACCAAGTACAAGTAAGTACGTGAACCCAAGCCTGCAAAAAACAAACTTCTAAAGATGGAGCACTACCGTATTTTGTTCGAAACGTTCGAACATTTTTGAACGAAACGTTTCTAGGGCGTTGAATTGGTAGGGGAGGACCTACAAAATGGCCTACTAGCTCTCCACATTTATCTCCTTTGAACTTTTCTCTTTAAGGCCCTTTGAAGATTAAAGTCTACCAAAATAAACCAAGGGATCTTCAGGAGTTAAAACATCGTATCCATGATGCTGTCATGTCCATCCCTGAAACTGTGTTGGAAAAATGTGTTGTCATAATTTGAACGCAGAATAAGATTAATTACAGCTAATGATGCAAGGCATGTGGAAGTTTATTAACTGAATTAGATAAAACTTTTAATCTTTCAGAATATAATGTCATTTGGATTTTGCTGCTACTTGAAATAATAAATATATAATTAAGGTTTGTTTTTAGCATATACATTTTGAGACCACCTGTAATGTGACTATAACCAACTGTTAAGAAAACTCAATCTCTTTAATCACAGAGATTTTTAATTTTTCGATACCTGTGAAAGTGAAACAGCAAATATTCGTTTTTGGTATATCCATTTTGGAGCACCCTGTAAATACATGCAAATGTAAACAACTATAAAGAAAATTTAAAACCTCGTTAATCACAGGTTTTAAAAATTTTCTCTGACTAAAAATAAAACGGTAAATGATACTTATTTTCTTTTGGTATTATATATTGAAAGAAATCTGAAAAAAAGCCATGAACAGTTGTTTACAATGTGTATTGGTTTATCGTTTATCAATAAAATATACGAAAAAAAAAAGGTCCAAAAAATTCTGTCCGCTGCTTTACGGTCAATGAAAAATTTGTGCTATCCGACTATCCAAGGGGTAGCCAAAAGAAACGTGCGTAAGGAGGGCATAAAAGTGAGAGATTTACGAAGAGGAGGAGGAGGTCTTTCCTTTGTAAGCTAAAACATCGAAATTACTGGAAGCAAACATCCAGATAATTTATGGATTTTAGCCTAGAATTCCGAATACCATATATTCTCCTATACTTTGCAATGTTATACTATAACCTTGCTTAACTTTGGTTTTGCTTCGGCCCGAATTGTTCAATCTGACGAAGGTCAAGCTTGTCACTTCACCTTCGACCTACAGTTAAACGTGGAATCCGAACCACGACCCCACCAGCAGCCCAACGTCTTAACCACTAGGCTACCCATGGTACCCATTCATCTACCAACCAATTTTTTTTATTGTGTGGAAGGATGAACAGCTGGGTTTTGCTGCACGCCGCCTACCATCACCTGGTTTCGATCCCGGGGCTGATGGATTCGTAGGCAGCGACGCTAACCACTACACAACCGAGGTGCATATACTACCACTCTACTGTATTGTTATATATATATATAAAATATATATATATATATATATATATATATATATATATATATATATATATATATATATATGGATGATGATAAAAATTATATATTGTTGGTAAAAATCTTGAAAATTTACTGCCTATCTCCTTCATGGAGTCATAAAAGTCCATTTCTTATATTACCATAAATTCTTAAACTTTGTTTTTGTTGGAAGACCGGTTATGAAATTTGTATTCATTTCATTTCAGTGTTTTTAATTATGATGTCTCGAAAATTTTTCAAATTAAGTTCTGGAACAAAGGTGTTTCCTCAATGTTCTCGCCTTTGGAGAAGTCGGTGTTTAAAGCTCTGTTATCAAATGCAGCCGTGAACACTGGACATTTAACTCATTAGAAACTTTTAAATGTGTAAAATGTTGTTCAAGGTACACAATTTTATAATGGTTTGAATTCTGCTTGGCTTATAAAACGTAAAGAAACTTTGCGAAATTAGCACAAGATATATATATATATATATATATATATATATATATACAGGGTCCGCAAAAAAAAAAAAAGGAGCATGACGAAAATGTTTACTGTACATTTATTTTTACACATAATGACAAATAACTTATTTTAGGCAAATAAGCAACAAATACACTAAGTTAGTACCAAATTTCATGTCAATACGTCAAAAATTAAAGAAAATATAAAAGTTTTACTACATGATGTCATATAATTTTACAATTTCTAAAGAAAACGAAATTATAAGACTAAAAAAATTGTTCGATATGTTTGCCAGAAACCTCTACAACCCTTCGTAATCGGGGCCTAAATTGATCTATAGCTTTATCTACTTGATCTTGGGTAATTTCTTCCCATTTTTGTACGATAACTTCTTTCAAATGTTCGACATTTCGGATCTTATGCTTGTACACTTTCTCAGCCAACATTTCCCATATTCCGTAGTCTACGGGATTCAAATCTGGACTATTAGGGGGCCAATCTTTTGGGTAAAGCAATTCAGGAACATTATTTTCTAAAAATTCAATAGTTGACTTAGCGGTATGCGCCCGAGCGCCATCCTGTTGGAATAAGAAGTAACCATTATTCGCCAATCGTCTCATTTCGGGCAGCATTTGTTCCAACAAAGTTTCAGTGTAATAGCGGGCGTCTACTTTGATGTTTGGCTCTACGAAAAAAACAGATGTCTTGCCTAGTTTAGACATACCGACCCATACCATTACGCTGGCAGAAAAATGATTACGGGTAGCATAAAGTCTATCATCTGGTATTTAATTTTTACGATTAACTCTTGAATACACACTGTCATTTTGGGAATTTCGCGGTGGTTCTACCGTAAACTTCTTTTCGTCAGTAAAAAAAGCCGAGGTCTACTTTTTCGGGAGTGATATTTCTTAACATGCGTTCAGAACAAACAACTCTTTTCTGTTCGTTAATTTCAGTTAATTTCTGCCCGTGTATCCGTTTATAAGGTTTTAGTTCAAGGTCGTTTTTAATAATGTTTCCGACGCTACTTTCGGATATGCTCAACTCATTAGCAATTCTGAACGGTGTCACGTGAGTCCCTGGTCTGCCTTCTTGTCTACAAATTCTTAGTTCCACATCTCTGATGTTTTCTTCGGTTCGAACTGATCTTGGCCTCCCGCTTCCTTGTTTCCTTTCAGTACTTTCAGTTTCGTCGATTTTTCTTAACAGCTTGTCCAAACCTCCTTTCGACCATGGTTTATTCGGAAACTCTTGTAATAATTTTATTGCGCCATAATTTTTATCAAGTCTATAATGTTTTATTAATATTTTATCTTCTTTAGAAAAGGGCATATTATCATTTTATTGATTAAAATTATTTAGGCATCTGAAAAAAATAATTTAAAATGAGAAAAACATTAAATTTTTACGCGGAAATTCACTTTTTTTAGTCATTGCACGTTTGTGGCCATAAAATTTTTATTTTATGACCGATTTTGATGAAATTTGTTTTATACAACTCTGGGCTCTTTTATCTTTAGCTAGATATATAACATTTAAGGGTCCGGCAAAAAATGCGGGCGTGAGAGCAATTTTCGTCATGCTCCTTTTTTTTTGCGGACCCTGTATATGTGTATATGTATATATATATATATAATTATATATAATATATATATATATATGTCTATGTGTATATGTATATATGTATATGTCGACCCCAGTTGTTGAGGATAGTGGAACAACAAATTAGGGTAATAAAGCACCATATTTTATGGCATATAAAACTCATTTCCAAAAACTGAAATTTAATGAACAAAAATTGATGTATCTTTCTATAAATAAACTTTTAAAAATGTACTCATTTTATGTTTTATATCATCCTGTGCTACCATTCTGTAATTTTAATAATTGGTGCATATTTTATGTTTTCATTGTTTACTGGTACTAAATGGTAAGTATTTTTCATGTCTGAAGCTAACAGTAGGTCCTAGCCCTCCCGATCGTGCACGGATTTCAACCCCACAAAAATGTTACCCTTATATACGTACAGTAGGTCGTCGACCCCCTAATTTTTGCCTGAGAATTCAGTCTTAAAAAAACGACCTACACACGAGTGTATACAGTATATATATATATATATATATATATATATATATATATCGTCGATTTCGCTTAATTGGGACACAAAGGGACTCGTGTGTTTTGTCCCAATGGAGCAGCGGGCCCAATTAAACGAATCTGTCTTCTATTGAGGAAAAAAATAAATCTATAAAAGATGAACGTTTATTTAATAAAAAGCACTGTTTTTATTGAGGCATCGTATGTATATACATATTACAAAGAACCATAAAAAAATGAAGCTCGCACATATTTATTGCCAGAAAAAATTATCTGAAGTGAAATGTTTCAAAGACTTTATTGATTGTGAACAAACAAAATCACTGCATGCATCTAAAGCAGATTGAGGATACCTTGTCATTCCTTCTTAAATGAAATACTTTTGTAAGACACTTATGTGCGCTTTAGCCTGTGCATGCGTTATTTTTCGAAGCTCAGGTTCGTCATCATCGTCGCTGTCTGGATCTGGATCTCTTTGGAGACGCTTTGCTGCTGCTTGCTCTATAATGCTCTCGTCGCAATGCGGACCAATAAAGCGGCTTGACTGTCCCTAATAAGCGGATTTAATAGTACAATAATTCAATTATTCGTTTTTGTTTTTAGAAATTTGGCCCAATAATCCGGCTGCCCAAAGTACAGTAAACTATACATTGAAGTGATAAGTTCTCTACACACTGTTTGCATTCAATGACAGTCTGGTTGCAGCTACAAACTGAAGAACGCCTCTATCAATCGTGCATTTGCCCCTCCATCAAGTATGGAGGCGGCAGTATGATGGTGTGTGCATGTTTTTTTTTTCTGGACTAGGGCCATAAGCATTTGCGAAGGGTACGATGACTGCCAGTGTGCATTGTGACATTTTTGGCACAGTACAATGGTAGCATTGATGAAATTTTATGGTGAGGGCCCGTACCTGTACGAACACGACAAAGCCTCTAGTCACAAAGCCCCAAACCGCAACCCATTGGTTCGATCGGAATAACGTTCAAAACATGTTTGGAGCCCTGATCTCCATCCGATAGAATACGTTTGAGATGAAATACATCAGCACAATATCCACCTGAAATCTATCAAATATTGGTAGAAAGTGTTCCTCAGAGCGGTTTGTGTTGTCCCAATACTTTTGGTAATATAGTGTAATTACCACAAATCACCACCTTTTATATAAAGTATACTAGCAAAAAAGCCTGGCCTACGGGCCGGATATCTTTGCTAGTCCTATGAAGGCTGTTATTACCCTTCGGGCAATGCATATTTACTGTAGTTCTTCCGAGTGATGGCTTCCTTTTTCTTAGCATGTTCATTCCCTAAGGGATTCTTCGTCTGGATTAACTTTTCAGAACATTCCCAAATTTTTTTGACAGTAATGAAAATTATTTTTAAAGAAAATTTTAAGAGTTAAAATTTAACATTTACAATTAGCTCAGAATCATTTCAATTTTAAATGACGCTTCACAGATTTTACTTGAAGCTCATGAAGCAGTTAAATTTCAAATGCAACTTGTCACTATTTTTTTTTTACCTATCATGGCTTCCTATGCGTAGCTAAAAAATTTTGATGGCTACATTCTTTTCTAAATTTATTGACCAATTTTATTTTCTTCATTCCATGAAAGTGTACGAAACTCTGTAGAAGCGTGTTGGGACTTGCTTGTAGACGTTAATGATAGCGAAGCCGGAAAAGCGAAAAGCGAGCAGATCAACAAATTCACGAAAGAAAGTTGTGAACAAGGGAACAAGGTGAAATAAGAAACGTCATTGTGAGGATTTAATATCAAAATTTTGCATTTCACATTCCAAGACCGATGAGCCGAAATCTTGAAATTTAAGTGCATAGAAATTTTTTGGGGGGGATAAATTGGGATAATTTTTTGGAGGTATCCGATCTGAAAAAATGTTGCTAGAAACACTTCAAGGATCCCAGAGGACGGTGTCACCAAGTTTCATGAAAATCGGTCCAATCGTTTGGACCTGAAAAGGAGATAGACGGACATGCAGTGAATTATGTTATGATGATGATGAATTTCATTTCTTTACTTATAGCCATACCTCTTTATTCATTCGAAACTAAGTCCGCAGCATAATATTAAAACCTCACAATGACGTTCCTCATTATACTTTGTTCCCTTGTTCACAACTTTACAAATTGTTATAAACGAAAAAAAAAAAAGAGCATTGTAATTTGAGATGACTTTTACAATACATTTAATGAAATTAATTTAACTTCTTTTCGCATCACTATTTCTTGAACGTTTGAGTTCCACATAATGCTTAGCTGGGATAGCTTTGTCTCCTTATACATAATAAGCAGAAACATCTTTGAAAAGTAGTTGGACCCTCCCTCTAATCCTTGTCTGAAGACAAGCAAACTTTTCAACACCATATAATTATATAAAATTAAAATTCATTTTAAAAATAAAGGTAATTTTGTGCTGTTAAAATTTTATGCCATGTTATAAGGTATGCGGTTACCAGTTTGAATGTATAACTATTTTATTTTAAAATCCTATGTTGTAGGAAAACCAAAGGAAATCTTTTTGATTGTCAAAAAAAAATCTTTTTTCCAGTCCCCTCACAAAGCCTCTCTCCTTTGTGAACCCCCTGATCTCGATAAAATCCCTCCGCAATGACTCCGAGATAGCACGTTTTACCGCGTCGACATTTTTTTTCTACGAGTAATTGTGAGTTTATATGAAGGGGATTTAACTCATTAACATACCGTAAAAATTAATACAAGTTTCTTTCATCTTTTCATTGTTCTTTTTCATTATTCTCTACAGTTTATGAATTTTCATTAACTTGTTATTAAATGGCAGGACGCCACTTAAATTAAACATCATATATATATATATATACACACACACACACACACACACACACACACACACGAGGTTTGTTTAAAAAGTATCCAGACTGATGCGATTATAGAAAAAATATGGTACTTACAGGGTTTTGGGCTTAATCTCCCTCAAGTACGCTCCTTCTGAAGCCACACTTTGCACAACGATCCTGCCACTGTTGAAAACTTTTTTCGAAAGCACTTTTCGAATGGCCAAAAGCTGCTCCTTGAATTTCTTTTAATGGTCTCAACATCATCAAATCGGTGTCCTTTCAGGGTTTGTTTGAGTTTCGGAAACAAAACAAAGTCGCATGGAGCCAAATCCGGCGGCTACTCTACTGGGGGGGGGGGGGGGGGATAGCGTTTTTTGGCCGAAAATACTGGACAAGTTGCGACGAGTGAGATGGTGCGTTATCGTGATGAACCATCCAGTCTCCGGACTTCCACTTCTGCGGTCATTTCCTCCGAATTGCTTCACTTAGACGTCTCAAAACTTCACTGTAAAATTTTTTATTGATTGTTTGTCCCTGTGGAGCATATTCACGGTGCACAACACTTTTACAGTGAAAAAAAAACTAACAAAGAAATCGCCGCGAACCAAACACGTTTAACTTTATCGGCTCACCACAGTGAACTGACGCTACACAATGGAGTGCAAACCCCACCAGTTAACTTGTCTCGACATGCAGATACTGTTAGCAGAGTCACAACTCCAAGCGTCGCTTGTTCTAAAAATAAACCCTGTCCGGATACTTTTTGAACAGACCTCGTGTATACATGGTATGTATGGTGTAAAGCAATGCTATAAAGATATTTTTACTGGAACTAAAGCTCTACAGTTTATACATGGTGTTAATCCATCACTTAATTAATGTTCGATAAGGAGACACCAGATGAACGATGAAATTTTTAAAGTGTTTCTACTTTACATTTTACTGCCCTTATTTAGGAAAATAACTGCTTCAGATCGCTACTTTAAAATTAGAGTCGTTAACGTTGGACTTACTTCATCACCACACACACACACACCACACACACACATATACATATATATATATTATATATATATATATATATATATATATATATAGGGTAGAGCAGAAGTCAGGAATCAAAGGAGCCGGAGACTGGATCTTTTCCGTTCTATGGTTGCCACTATTTTAAATAAAAAAATTTAAAATTTATAAATTTTAGTTCAGAATTATAAAATATGAATTATAAATGTATACATGGTTAAAAATTCTAAATTCTAAAGTTTTTGAACTACGGTAATTTTATTTAAAATAGTGGCGACATAGAATGGAAAAAATCAATTATCTCTCGCTCTTTGACTCCTGACTTTTGCGCCACCCTGTATACATGTTACAGGAAATCTGTGTAACTAGAGATTTCATGAAATCCCTAAAATGTTGAGGGATTTCATGTAAGGTTAAGTCGTGATATTTCGTTAGTTTTAACGAAAATATCACGACTTAACTTCACCGGCATTCATTTAACGAAAATACTACGACTTAACCTTATATGAAATCCCTGAACATTTTGGAGATTTCATGAAATCCCTAGTTACACAGATTGCCTGTAACTTGCAAAATTTCATTCTTTGGTCAGTATCATTTCCGTGAATTCCCTGGACAAGCGTAACCTTATAAGGGTGGAATTTGTCGCAAAAGTCCGGGCTCATAGGCACATTTCACTCTTTACTTATATCATTAAATATTCAAACTGCATTCCTTGACCATACATACACACAACAATTCTGTCACATAAACCCCTCTGAATATTGCTTATTATTTTCGTACTAATTTTGCCACACTAATACCGAATGATGATCTTCAATTTGTCAAAACTGTCTTGTCGTGAGTTATAAACCACTGATTTGCGATGCCCCAAATGTCTTGCAAGTGGGCTGTGATTCGGACTACGGATCAGGGCATCCTATCCACCTCAAAGTTAGTGTTTCATCCAACCAAATGCGCACAATGCGTGAAAAATGTGATGGAGCCCCATCCTGTTGAAACCAGCTTTCTTTCTGAGCAGTAACGACATTTCATCCAAATAAAGCATCAGAACTACTGTACTTTCAACATTGCTAAGTAGTTATCACCTATAACATTTGTTTGGAAAGAGTAGGGCCCATAGAAGAATGTTTCCACGAACAGCACACCACACAATCCTAGGATCATTCTGAAAGTACGACAACTCAGTCCAGTAGGGATTCTCATTGCTCCAGTACCGACAGTTATGACGGTTCATTGTCCCGTTTAAATTGAATGATGTTTCGTTACTAAGATGATATTTGATGATAATGGTTGCGCTTGAAGTCCGTGCGCTACCACTCACAAAATTCCATTCTTCAGTCGGTATCATCCCCCAAAAATTCCTGGACTGAAGTAACTTCATAAGGTTGAAATTTGTATCGTTCAAAATTCTTGCAAGCAGAGCGACTAATTCCTGCTTCTTATGTTAATAATTAACCCTCCAATAAATTATAAAATTTACAATGAATAAACAAAAACCTTCTTCTTAGGATTTTAAATAATTGTATATTATCTTCATAAAAATAATCCTTGGTAAAATAAAGATAAAAAATAAGGTCATAAGTCGATATCGATGTTTTTCATTCATACAATGTATGATACATCATGTTTGGGTTAAATTTTCGGAAAGTATACTTCACTGTTTTTCTAGAGGTGGTAATTTAGTCCTTTCAAATTCAATACATACAAGCATGAAGATGAATTCCAGTATCCTTCACGTGTATATATCATCAAAATCTTATTATATAAGCGGACATAAACCAGTAATTTAACGCATTAAAAGCTTATCGGGAATCTTAAACTCGGGCGTGTGCCTTAAGTGTTGCATTCTTTTTTTATGTACAATTGCCTGCAATAATTCCGTTCCACCCTCTCCGAGATGTGAAAATAACGCAGTCCCTCTCAAACCCCAGTTCCCCCCACCCTCACTCCCTCCCTTTCTCGGGTGTTGTCATAATACTTTTATTTTTTGAAAACTAATGACAAATACATTGTTCACTGTAGTTTTGGTGGTAATGCTCGGACGACTATGTATTTTATTTATGTATTATCCCTAATAACATTTCTGTTGAAAGTCCATGCATCATCAACAAATGCTTATCCAGAAAAAGGTCTATCCATGGAGAGATAATGATAACTAGAGCCCGGATGTTTAGGCACTAAAAACCCATAAAAAAGGCAGGCAAATAGGCAAAATAAATATTCAAAATAGGCAGTAAAAATAAAACAAAAAAGCATTTATAAATTTGCTTTCACAAAACGTTTTACCTAGAATAATACCTTTTATATACGTATAATACATATTACAACTCATTAGTGACCAAAAGAGTAGGTAATCAAATATAAGTTACACATAATAACAAATATTTCATTTCCAAAAATAAAGTTTAATATAGAATAATACCATTATATATGTATCAATAACACATATTACAACGCCATTAATTTTACATACGTTAGCGATATCAGTGGTACCACCAGGTGGATTGATCATTATCTCACTAGTAGTAATCTAAAGGATCGAATTGTTAGAGTTCATATTCTGCATGATTTCCTTCTTCCTGATCATAGACCAATAGAACTATAATTAATTTTATCAATTGATGCGCAACACGACATAACAAGAAGAGTAGGAGAATAATCGCGTCGATTGGATTACTGTTAATATGCAATAGAGAATAGAATACAAAGACAGAATAAATGAAAAAAACTTCTTTTTTCTACGTGAAGGTCAAAATATGAAAATAAAACCCCACTCTAATAGACAGTTTATTTCCACAACAGTTTCGATGCCCACTGGCATCCTCCTCGGTTGGATGCAGTGGGCATCGAAACTGTTGTGGAAATAAACTCTGTCTATTAGAGTGGGTTTTTATTTTCAGAGACAGAATAGGTCACCTCTTAATAATTTAGAAATTTTGCATCTTGCCTCTAGTAATCCTTGCTCAAATGATTCTCACTGTAAACTCATAGATAGGTATTATAGTAAGATAATATCACTGTTAAGAGAAGCAGAAAGCCCCCTGGTTAAATCTTACAACTATCATACTAAGATTATTCCTGGATGGAATGATTTTATTGTCCCCCTTAAGAGGGAACCGAAAGACGCCTACGATTTGTGGTGCTTTCATGGTAGACGCAGATTAGACCAGTATACATGAATGTGTGTAGAAGCAGGGGTCAGTATAAGGTGGCCATAAGGCGATGTAAACAGGAAAAAAGAGTATATTCGAGCATCAAAAGCCTGTGAAGCTCACTTAAATAACGATAATAAATTTTGGAAATTTGTTAATAATGAAACGGGTGTCAGAAGTGTCCTCCCTCCGACAATCGATGGGGTGTCGGGGAAGGATGGAATTGCAAAGCTGTGGAAAAACCACTATTCTAACATTCTTAACAGTGTGAGTAGGGATAATCTTAAGATAGATTGCAGCGAAACGACTGTGAGAGGGACAAGGGAAAATACTTTGATATCATTTCCCAAAGTAAAGAGGTTAATTAAAGAGCTAAAGACTGGTTCTGCGTCAGGGGTAGATGACCTATCGAATGAGCACTTAAAATATGCCAATGACGTAGTATGTCTGCATATATCATTGCTCCTATCAGCCATGCTTGCTCATAGCTATATCCCTGCAGAGTTCATGAAGGTATATATCTTGCCCCTGGTCAAAAATAAGTATGGAGACATTCTGTCCAGCATTAATTACAGGCCTATTGTTGTCGCTTCCTGCTTCTCGAAACTACTAGAAAAACTCTTCTTACTCCGATTAAATGATTACTTATGGACATCGCCTAGTTTGGTTTTCAAAAGGTCCCACTCAACTGACCTGTGTATCTATGTACTTAAGGAAATAATATCTAAATACATTGACAGTAATTCAACTATTTATAGTTGTTTCCTAGATATAAATAAGGCATATGATAGAGTGAACCACAATATTTTATTTAAAAAACGAAGACAGGAAGGTTCCTATGTACATATTAAATTTATTGAAATTTTGGTATTCTTACCAATCCTTTACCATTAGGTAGTGGAATGTACTATCCGAATGTTTTGGCTCCTCTTGCCGGGTGAGGCAAGGCTCCTTGTTCTCCCCTATGCTGTTTAATATGTATATTGACGGATTAATTGCTTCACTTAATGAGGCAACAGTGGGATTTTGTATAGATAACACAAGGATAAATAACTTAGTTTATGCCGATGATATGGTGTTAATAAGTCCCTCTGTTAAAGGTCTGGATCGGCTACTAAAAGCCTGCGAAGTGTATTCGCAGAAATATGATATTCTTTTTAATGTTACAAAAACTAAGGTCATGCAATTTCATCCTAAAAGCTATAATCAGCCAGTTGACATTAGGTTTGAAATGAAAGGTAAAGTAATTGAGGAAGTACAAGAGTTTAAGTATTTGGGTCAAACTATTACCAGCTCCTTGAGTGATGACTCGGATATAAGAAAACAATCTCGAAGCCTTTGTGTTGAAGCGAATATGACTATAAGGAACTTTCGATTCTGTACAAGTGAAGCTAAAGACACTTTCGTACTTTCTGCAGTAATATTTACGGACAGCAACTATGGGTGAACTACAAAAAAGGTTCTGGCAGAACTCTGAATTTACTGTACAACAGGTCTTTTACTCTTACATAAATTACCCCCGAGATGCTCAGCTTCACAAATGTTTGCTACCCGCAATGTCCCGAGCTTCCCAGAGGTAACAAGACGTGTTCAATACAGTCTGATGCAAATAATTAAAAATTCAACCAAGCCGATTATCCAAGGTATCCATGAGTCCTGTCGTTTATCCTCTAAGCTATGGACTTCTTGGTACGAAAACGTATGTCTGTAGCTCCACTTAATTTCGACATTACTGTATTATTTCTAATGAACTGTATATATTTCTATCCTTAGTATGTGAACTGTTATTGTGTTAATAATATTTGTCATATGGACTATAGTCTGCCAATAAATCTTTTCATTTCATTAGAGTGAACAAAACAATAGATACTGAAAATGTTAGTTACACAATAATGACGAGGATTTAAATTGCCAAAAATGTTTAATATAATACTATTATGCACACACTGTTTCTGTTATACATATATATATAATAGAAACAAAGTGAAATATATAACAGAAACTGATAGGTCTATTTTGAAACTCCAATGGAATAATAAAAAAAAAAATGGAAAAAGGCAAATTAAGCATTTTATGACGAAAAAGGTACTTTTTCCTGTAAACTCAAAAATAGGCATTTGTGGCATTTTGTCTGGACATCCGGGCTCTCATGTTAACATAGTTCAATTTTTTATTACAAAAATAAACATGAATCAATTAAATTTTGGGGTTTTCTTAAGAACATACAAAACATAATGTTCAAATTATAAGGAAATGACAATTGTTCAAGTAAATAAATAAATATATATTTACTTTTACTACATCACAACCATAACATTATGATACACAATTACTCAATACTTGGTCTATCCTAGATTATTATACATTATTCTCATAGCCTATTTGGAACAGATGCCACGTGATTGTAGATGACTTGTGGGTTCCTGCGGAAAAGTTCCCACTCTGCCATGGTGTGTTCTAGCAGGAGCCGAGATGTCCACTCCTGCCCAGACTCCCAAGCGTTAACCACATTTGCCCACACATTTTCATTGAGGTTTAGGTCCCACCCCTTGGTGGGCCAGTTCAGCAGCTCGACATCTCGTTGTTCCTGAAACCACCGTCTGATGATCCTGGCAGTATGAACAGGGCAGTTATCCTGTAATATATATGTTAACCCTCCGTCTATGGCCTTGGGTGGTTCGAGGATGACGAGGGTTCTGGTTAGGTGGCAGCAACGGATTTTCTCACACTGAGGTAGCTGGTACCGTGTAAGGAATCGCATTAGTTTCTTTTTACTTCACTTCGGTTTCTTCTTGCAGTGGATCGGGGGATTTTGTGAAAACTTTCTAAATTATCTAACGGTTCCCCAATTCTTCTTGTAGCGTATCGGGAAATTTTTCTATTTTAAAACTAAGTTCTCTGGAGAAAGCAGGGGTCAAAGAAGAATACAAAGACATCCTCTAACTGAATTTTACTGCTTCTAAAATATTACAAGTAATGCTTCAGCCTCTAGGTCAGATCAGAATATTCAGAATGATAATTTGAAAAATTACAAGAGTCTATATACTAATAATTTGGTGACATCATTATTATTTAATGTTGGCCTGTTTTGTTTTTTATTCTCAATAGGCTGAATTTTTTTTGCAAAATATTTGAAGATAAAGGTAAATTTTGGCTGTAACAGCATACTGGCAGATAAGCAAGATAGTTGAAGATGGTCATATTTTTCTTTTAAACAGCATATTGACAGATCTGATGTTATGATTTGCCGAGTTAACTAAAAATGGAAATTGAAATATGCATTTTATTATGGGTTAAAATTAAGCATGTATTCGAGCCAAAATTAAATGCTTAAAATTCAAAATTAAGTGTTAATTTAGAGTTTTGGCAAGTTATAACTTCATCTTTTACAACTGAGAGAGTGTATGAAAAACTGAACATTGTAAAGTTAACACGATTTCATGATTAAGCTTAATGTAAAATATGATTAGGTAATTTAAAAAAGTAATAAGTCATCAATTACTTAGTAAAAATAAAATAGAAAGAAAATTTAAAAAATTTCCAAACTTGCATTTTGTATACAGTTGGAGTGTCACGCGAGTTTAGACTTTATATGCAAAAATGAATGTTAGAATTATTGATTTTTACATATACAGGGTGTCCCGTAAGTCCGGCATCATAGGAAAAAAAATAAAAAAAGGCAAAACAAAAGCTTTTATTTACAGAACGTGCTCAATATGTCCACCATTGTTTTCAATACACAAATTCAGACGTGATACCCAGTCAGCAAGCACACGGTGAATGATGTCAGGAGTAATGGTGTGACATGCCCCAATAATGCGCTGCCGCAAATGTTCAACACACCTAATTTTCTCTGCGTATACCAGCGCTTTAAAGTGGCCCAAGAGATAAAAATCTAGTGGCGTGAGATCCGGGCTTCTAGCTGGCCATTCCACAGGCCCTCGACGTCCTATCCAATGACCAGGGAATTCTTGGTACGGGTATTCCCTTACTTGGGTGCTGTAATGTGCAGGAGCGCCGTCTTGCTCGAACCATGTTGGGAAATTTCCTTCTTCGTTCAAGACACTTGGAAATGCTTCTTCCTTGAGCATACGTAGGTAGGTGCCTCCAGTGACATGTTCATCGAAAAAGAGGGGGCCTATGATGCGATCCTTCCAAATGCCACACCATACCATCACCCGAGATGTACCTTGTTCCTTTGAAGAAGTATACCAGTGAGGGTTGTTTTGAGACCAGTAGCGGGTGTTCTGTCGATTTATCTCACCATTTCCATAAAAAACAGCCTCGTCACTGAACAGAATGGTGGACGGGAAATTGGCATCCCGAGCATATGAATTATGGTTTGTAGAAATAGAAAAATATTAATTTCTCCTATGATGCCGGACTTATGGGACACCCTGTATATTAATATATATTATTTAATATATTTCATCGCTGGGTTCAAATCAGTTTAAAATTGGATGTTATTCGAATCGTAATCTGACACGCTGAATTACAGGGTCCTTCGAATTTTAGGATCATTCGTGATGCAATACTTTGTCATATCGTGATTCGATATTAACACTTACAAATAAGTGTTGTATTCCTCTACATTATGATGATTAATTTCAACTATTGTGCGATGCCATGCAGACGGTTTGATCTCGTAATATCGTCGTGTTTGGTGTAGCGAAAGGAGAGGGAGACGACGAGATGGGGGATAGGGAGAGGAAGGGAGTGAGGGAGGGGGGAGAAAGATGGACTGCGTTGCCACCACATCTCCGAGAAAGTGGAGCGGAAACTGCAGGGGACTGTACATTTGCGTATAAAGTCGCGTCTTGCGAAAAACTTCGCGTTCATTTCGAAAATGATATTTGGTAAATACCAGCAGGTGCACGTGACATTATATACAGGTGCGTTTTCTACAGTTTACGCTGAAATATTCTATGCAAGAAAATTAAAAGCAAATATGAACCATTTCCATGAAAAACGCTTAGGTTAAATTTCTTTAAAAGAAATGCTGCTTTGTTAGACACGCAAGAGATTTGTATCAACATCAGTTAGGACGTACAGTAGTTATGAATTGTTTCAAAATGATTGCATCGGATGCAATAAGTGAAATTACAATACTGCTATTAAGTACATAGATTAATTATTCTTGCAGCCCATATTCCACTTCATAAATTCCTCCCTCGAAACAAATGAATCAATTTTGGAAGTTTGCCAGAACACGTCAGTGAAAATGAGTGAGCGTTTAGAGTTATTCGTTTTGGTCCGTAATGAGAGTCCGTAATGATGTCATCACTTACGAGGAGGAATAGAAAGTTTCGAATATTGTGACCGTACTTTAATAAGTTATGTAAGATATAAATATTAGATTAATTATGGGGAATGAGAGAGGTTATATTCTTTATGAATATTACCCCCTTCTAAAAAAAAAAAAAAAGTGTATATATATATATATATATATATATATATATATATATATATAGGGTGAACCAAATGTAGGTGGACAGTAAATGATAACGTTTATTTTGAGAATACATATTTAATTTTTTTGTATACTATAATACAAAATAAAATTTAAATAAATTTAGTTATAATATTTAATATAATATAACACAAACACCATAGTTATAATGAACACCATAGTTATAATATAATATAACACAAACCGTATTCAACCTACTGTCCACCTACTTTTGGTTCACCGTGTGTGTGTGTGTGTGTGTATGTATGTATATATATATATATATATATTTATTAGGAGAAACCCACTTCTTATATAATGTTAAGTTAAATTATTAATAACATGGGATTTTCCAAAATAATTGTTTATAATAGCTCATTCTTTGAGATCCCCAAATTATGTAAACCACTCCATCCCATTAGACTATAAAGTAGCGTGCAGCTTGATGTTTAAAGCAGGTACTTGAGCACTGAAGAAGAATTAGTCAAAATGAAGGGATTTTGGTTGAGGGATGACTTACTCGACTTGAAAGAATAGAACTACTACTCTCCCTCACCAGCTTACTTCATTGAAGACTTCGAATTTCCTACGCTTATCTATCATTATTCATAACTTGCAAATAAAATTTTATGAAGAAATCTATACTTCCTACCCCGAAATAATTCTTCAATGGGTGAGACTGGAGGGAGGGAGGGAGGGAGGGAGTGAACAGACGGGGTGAAGGGAATACATGCCCAAACCGGAAAACCAAAGTTGATCACCCCAAGAATACAATGGGTATCATATACCATTTTTTTTTTTAATATACAGGGTGGACCATAAGTCGCTTTACCTTCGTATTATAACGAAACTCACTTCGGTAAAGCGACTTATGGCCCACCTATATATATTATATACAATATTAATTACTTGTGGCCAGAAGTTTAGAATTATTTGCACTGTTCATTTGGTTCCATAATTTGCATTGTATATGCATAAAGTTTAGAAAATGATACTTATGAAATGGAAATGGACCTTCCCTTATGACTGGAAATACATTGTGGGAAAATTCAACACTCATCCAAAATGCTTCATATTGTATGCAAATCTGGTTCCATTTTTATGCACCCTAAAGTGCATGTGTGTATGTAGTGTGTGTACACACACACACACACACGTGTATATATACAGTAGGTATTTTAATAATTTAATAATATGCGCAAAGTTTGTACTATTTCCAAATAAATAAAATTCATCTACCAGATTTCCACGATTGGTTAGCTATTTGTGTTACATCACGGAAATGATTCATTATGATTGACTTTGCATTGGTCGGTGTTATTAGCACCGTGTATTTTACTATGATTTTCTATTGTTGATTTGTATCTCGCATTTAATTTTCATTCATTGAAAAACATTTGTTCAATCGAGTGATTTTTTTTTTTTTTTTTTTTTCTGTTTTTGCTAAATCTAACTTTATATGTTATACCAAATTATAACTGTAGTTTAATATAACCTGCTTAGAATTTGAAGGATTGATTCTAAATTTGTTTGCTATCTTCAAGTATTAGTTATATTTATTATTAGCTTATTATATTATTTGAATTATATGTACAGGGGCAGATTTAAGGTAAAAGGCCCGGTCAGCTAACATACCGAAAGGGCCCGTGTGTGAGGTATGTGACCCTGTGGCGATCACGTTCTGTGTTTTAGTTTAAATATTTTACGAGTGGTTTTCTGAGGTATAATAGATTTGATAAAAATTGTACTGAAAATGTGAAATGACAAATAAATAATAAGCATATTTATTCAATAAATATAAAAACTGTACAGTTCGATCTTCAATCATTGCACCAGTGTCGGGATTATACGTTCGCGATGACTGTACGTTGGGACCGTTACATTACAAACCAATCCAGTTAATAAAACCCTTCTTGCTTTAACTAAGGGGTTCCAAAAAAACCTTAGCCCCCTATTTGCAGCTTACATGTTTACTTATATCGAAGTAGTTTTTAGTGTTTATAAAAATATATAAAATTCTTTATTTATTGCAGGTATTAAAATTACTCTAGCTGATAAAGTGATACTATAATGGCTTCTCAATTAATTGGTGATTCGGAGAGGCAACGTGTGATAGATCGCATACGAGCAATAACATTTCGGGAAGCTCGTGATGCTGGAGCCCCTTTATAACACGTTCATGGGTTGCCAAAAGTTGCGAAGAAGTAGGACTTCGTCAAAGAAATTGGAATAAAACTTTGGATGAATGTGAAATGGATACAACCAAATCTGGCGCCCAAGTTTGCCACTCTCTCAGGAAACAAAGGACATCATTGAAAGCGGTACGCGTAAGCGGAAAACAGCTGTGCTAAACTTCTAGAGAGATCGAATGTTGAGAGGAAAGATCGTTAGTGGTGAGATCATTAGACTGTACCGTCATAGGCAAGGTTTAATGCCTTGGCATGAACTTCCAAAGCCAAGAAAAACTCAACAACTTAGCATCGATGACAGAATGTGGTTTGCCCATTATCTTGAAGATTGGGATGTGGATGGTTTCATGCATTTAGCTGTCTCCGATGAATTTTTTGTTTACGTAACACGTCGGCCTAACTACCAAAATGATCGAGTGTGGGCCACACCAGATGAAATCGATGATAATGAACATTATCGCGAATTATTAAAAAGTCCAGACTGTGTTGGTGTGTTTTGTTCACTGCAAGAAGCTCATGTGGGTGCTGAAGCCAAATGGTCAGAGTTGGATGACAGTATTTTCGTGATATTATTCTATCCTAGCATGTCATTCCTTTTCTAAGAAACCCAAACAATGTTATGGATGTCGATCAGGTCACACTTCTGCACGATAAGGCCCCCTGCTTTAAGGCATTAGCCACTCAACAGTTGTTGCGGAACCATGAGATCGATTTCTTTGGAAATGAAGAATGGCCAGGAAATTCTCCTGACCTGAACGTCTGTGAACACATTGGATCAGTTATAAAGGACAAGGTTGAATGTCTCTTGTTTCAAGAACCTGCAGCAAATCGATTTTCGAAGGATACAATGACGCAACACACTGAAACTTTTTAGCAAATTTGCGTAACGATCAGGATCTATTCACGTCACTTTTGGCAAGCTACCCAAAGCGAATTCACTGTCTTGGAAGCCAATGGCATGGCGAGAACAAAGTTTTAATTGTTTCTCATTAAATGCAGAATTAAATTCTCTTTTGTAAGATGTTTAGTTTTACTGTACCTCTAATGGTTTAGGCCATGGGCGGGGGGGGGGGGGGGCTAAGGTTTATTGGAGCCCATACACTAAACTTTTTAATTATATCGTCGAGATTGATTTGTCGCGATGTATCATTTTCAATCGAGAGGTTGCTAAATTCGACAATCGGTTTTGTAACATTGTGCTTCGAAGGTACGATTTCAGACGGCGCAATGTACTAAACGCGCGTTCAGCACTGGAAATCCTAATAGGCAGTGTGAGGAACAGTCTGAGTAAAGTCGATAGTTGTGGATAGGAATCGACTAATTCACTTGACACCAGAAACTTAAGGTAATCAGCAGGGTAGTGTGATTGTGAACCTTCATTATCGTCACAGAAATACATCTGTTTGAAGTCCAGTACTTCTCTAAATAATTCCGGCGTGAATTCATCGAACTGGGTGACGAGGTGCTCCACATCCCACTCCAGTTGGTCATCAGCCATAGTAGATAACTTCTTCGGCAACAAAAATCCAAAATGTTTGCAGACCTTGCTATGCCTTCTGTCCGGAACGTCATTTCTTCAGTCATGTTATCTAACACGCGATAGTATACTTCAACTCGGTATTTGTCATCAGGATTTACTGGCGCGTCATCTCGAGCTCCTTCTCGCGCCATTTGTTTTACGCGACAAATTCTCGACGTTTTAAATCGCGCCTCATCCTCACTGAATCCGTATGAAACCCATATTTGCTTTGAGTCTTTAACAAACTCATTAAAACTGTCCTGGTTTCTTAAATTCTTCAATTTGTTTGTTGCCCGAGAGAAACTGTTGCATACTAAATGCAGCTCATTAGTTTTAGACTGTAGTAACAGACTTAGAGAACTAGTGATCTGCAGTACCTTGTTCTACCATAACACATTCAACAAAAATGTCCAGTCCATTTTTTGGTTTATAGCAGTGGCTTCCGTTACTTCCTTCGCATAATGCTTCGCTTCAATGAGACTTCGTACATTCTATTATAATGTCGAAATTCTTTCTTACAGCATATATAGCTTTGCCACTGGTCGCCCCTCTGGTTTGGCAGAGGCTCTGTAGACGGTAAATCCTCGATGTTGATGACTGGTCATTTTCTTCTTTCCTTCATCATCTTCATCACACATGTCTTCTAATGTGGCTTTTCTAACATTGTTGCTGGCTTCGGCTTCTGCTAACAGCAGCTCCTACCGTCTGTTCGAGGCACTAAAAAAGGCGAAAATCTCTTACACTGCGGCGAAAAATTTCGCCACCTCCACAGGAGGAGGATGCTGTCCATTACCAGTCTCCGCAGCATGGACTAACACCAGGTTGAGCTGATGTGGTGGGCACTGAACAAACGGTACGAATGGTTGCTCATCTGTAGCCAGGTCATTCTTCAATAATGTTTGCACACATGCTTTCGCTCCACTCATCACATTGGCACCATCATACGCCTGTCCCTTCAGCCCCCGTTTTTCCAAATTGAGCTTGTCAAACAAGACGCTTTTTATTAGGTCGCAAATTCCCCGAGTCGTAGCGTCCTTACAATGGAAATAATCGACAAATCTTTCATTAATTTCAACATTCTTCTGGTTATCATCGATCTTGACAAATCTGAGTAGAATTGTGAGCTGATCCCGGTGGCTGATGTCTGTGGTGCTATCGGCTATCACAGTAAAATAGTGAGATGATTTACAGTCGGAAACAATTTGTTCTCGGACGCAGTTGCCCAGAATATGAATCTGCTCGTCTGTAACTGTTTTGCTGAGATACTTTATACGCGATTCACCCTCCAAATGAGCCGCTAAAATCTGATCCAAAGTTGAAATGAAATTCAACAGCGACAAATATACTGTACACCCGGGTTTGAACTGTTTTCCCTATGGGCTTGAAACGGTAAGCCACGTTCGGGTAGAACTCTGATCAATCCAAACTGAACCGTCAGAACATATTTCCACCTCTCCGTTTCTTTGTCAAGCTGGATCTTCAACTCTCGATCAATTGAATGATCAGCGGCATATCTTGAGACTGCTATCATTGATCTTCGGTGTGTAGCACTGTCACGGTGAGTACGAATACTTTTCCAAATGTTTTTCCAGTCAGATATACTACTGAACCATGATGAGCGCTACCGGACATCATCTCCAAAAAGCCAACAAGCATGACAATATGTATAGTTCTTTCTGTAAGAATAAGCTAGCCACTTGTGTTGAACAACCTCGCCTAATCCATTTCTAGAACAATATAGAGATGAGCTGAATTTGCGAGTGGATTGACCGCTATCAGCCGTGGTAGATGGGAACCGTTTTTCATGCATGTCATCTTCAACTGGTCTACACGGTCCTGTTTTCACCAAGAAGTTTGGGTGATCCTTCACGCAATGGAGAAAAGGAGGTCCAAATAGAGCTTTCTCAGTGGGAAACACACCACTGCAGTCAGTGTCTGCATCTGATGCGGAAGTTGCAGTTTGTTCGTGTTCAGTCGATGTACAGTAGTTGCGGTTTGTTCGTGTTCAGTCGATGTAGTTGCGGTTTGTTCGTGCTCAGTCGATGTAGTTGCGGTTTGTTCGTGTTCAGTCGATGTAGTTGCGGTTTGTTCGTGTTCAGTCGATGTAGTTGCGGTTTGTTCGTGTTCAGTCGATGTAATTGCGGTTTGTTCGTGTTCAGTCGATGTAGTTGCGGTTTGTTCGTGTTCAGTCGAGTAGTTGCGGTTTGTTCGTGTTCAGTCGATGTAGTTGCGGTTTGTTCGTGTTCAGTCGATGTAGTTGCGGTTTGTTCGTGTTCAGTCGATGTAGTTGCGGTTTGTTCGTGTTCAGTCGATGCAGTTGCGGTTTGTTCGTGTTCAGTCGATGCAGTTGCGGTTTGTTCGTGTTCAGTCGATGCAGTTGCGGTTTGTTCGTGTTCAGTCGATGCAGTTGCGGTTTGTTCGTGTTCAGTCGATGCAGTTGCGGTTTGTTCGTGTTCAGTCGATGCAGTTGCGGTTTGTTCGTGTTCAGTCGATGCAGTTGCGGTTTGTTCGTGTTCAGTCGATGCAGTTGCGGTTTGTTCGTGTTCAGTCGATGCAGTTGCGGTTTGTTCGTGTTCAGTCGATGCAGTTGCGGTTTGTTCGTGTTCAGTCGATGCAGTTGCGGTTTGTTCGTGTTCAGTCGATGCAGTTGCGGTTTGTTCGTGTTCAGTCGATGCAGTTGCGGTTTGTCGTGTTCAGTCGATGCAGTTGCGGTTTGTTCGTGTTCAGTCGATGCAGTTGCGGTTTGTTCGTGTTCAGTCGATGCAGTTGCGGTTTGTTCGTGTTCAGTCGATGCAGTTGCGGTTTGTTCGTGTTCAGTCGATGCAGTTGCGGTTTGTTCGTGTTCAGTCGATGCAGTTGCGGTTTGTTCGTGTTCAGTCGATGCAGTTGCGGTTTGTTCGTGTTCAGTCGATGCAGTTGCGGTTTGTTCGTGTTCAGTCGATGCAGTTGCGGTTTGTTCGTGTTCAGTCGATGCAGTTGCGGTTTGTTCGTGTTCAGTCGATGCAGTTGCGGTTTGTCGTGTTCAGTCGATGCAGTTGCGGTTTGTTCGTGTTCAGTCGATGCAGTTGCGGTTTGTTCGTGTTCAGTCGATGCAGTTGCGGTTTGTTCGTGTTCAGTCGTTGCGGTTGTTCGTGTTCAGTCGTTGCGGTTTGTTCGTGTTCAGTCGTTGCGGTTTGTTCGTGTTCAGTCGTTGCGGTTTGTTCGTGTTCAGTCGTTGCGGTTTGTTCGTGTTCAGTCGTTGCGGTTTGTTCGTGTTCAGTCGTTGCGGTTTGTTCGTGTTCAGTCGTTGCGGTTTGTTCGTGTTCAGTCGATGCAGTTGCGGTTTGTTCGTGTTCAGTCGATGCAGTTGCGGTTTGTTCGTGTTCAGTCGATGCAGTTGCGGTTTGTTCGTGTTCAGTCGATGCAGTTGCGGTTTGTTCGTGTTCAGTCGATGCTACCGATGCAGTTCGGAAGAACTAGGACAGTTTCTTCATTTTATTCGCCTGCTCTTGTAACAGGTCACTTGCCTTAGCCTTTCTTTTTTGACTACCCGACTTATGCACATATGTATTCTTTTGAGACATGACTGAAAATCTGAAAAACAAAACGGAAAGTTAAGTATCAAAATTGCCAAACTTTTATTTTTGTAGATTTAATTTAATTTTTACTTTTTTCCCTAATGAGGTCCGTATAACAGCAGGGCCCAATCAGCAAATGCTGATCTTGCTGACCATTAAAGCCGCCCCTGTATATGTACACTGTACAGGGTGTATATACTCCCGATTTTAAAATTCGTGTAACTTCCCTATTTTGCTCAATTTTAATGAAACAAACTGTAAATTATTCGATATTCATTGAGGTTTCCTGTATTGAGCTTTCTTTGGGCAAAGCTGACGTTTGGTGTGGTATGACATCCACAGCCATTGGGCATTTATCATTCGGGACACAATGAATGCTGAAAGATAGCTGTAAATGTTGAGAAATCACGTATGGCCAATGACTTTGCAATGGAATAACATTGGTAATCTTCATTTCATGCAGGACGGAGCACCACCTCATTTTTCTAACGATGTACGGACATGGCTGGATGACAAATTTCCAGGACGATGGATTGGAAGACGTGGTGCGCATGAATGGCCTGCTCGAAGCCCAGACCTAACACCTTGTGACTTCTTTCTGTGGGGTTGGACTAAGGAAGAAGTTTATCGCTACAATCCTAAAGATCTTGATAAACTCTGAGAAAGAATTAACCATGTTCTTAATGTTCCTAAACGCATGTTACGAGCAGCAGCGGACAACATACCTGTTCGTCTAAGGCAGTGGTACTCATTGGGCGGCTCGCGTGCCAAATATATATAGCGCATTTGGCTCGCGAGCCGCGCAATGAGTACCACTGGTCTAAGGAAATGTTGTGATAATGCAAAAGCACATATGGAAGTGTAAAGTGCATGTGAATGTTTGTGAATGAAAACTTTGATAAATACTGGATAATTTAGTTTGTTTCATTGAAATTAAGTAAGAAATAGGGAAGTTATATGAATTTTAGAATAGGGAGTTACTTATCATACACTCTGTACTACATGCTGTACATCGTTTATATCTTTGTTATATTCATCGATAATACTCTAATTTTTTAAGTAAATAAATTTGATTTAAAAATCTTATTTGAATAATTCGTATATTTTTTTATAGATTTCTTAATTTTTTTTTTTTTTTTTTTTTTAATGTTTTTGGAAAATATTGACATAAATTAACCAAAAATATTAATTAATTGTTTAATTTGGAATTAGTCAGTTCAAATTTACATGTCTAATCAAGTGTCTTAATTTTATTGGATCACCAGAAGATCCGGGCCCCCATGCATGCTTGTTTTTTGCTTTGCAATACCAAATATAATAATAAATTAAATTGAATGCCTGGTTAGGTCAACTGTACGTCCTTGACGATTGGTTAGGTTAAGTCGTGATATTTCCGTTAGTTTTAGCGAAGATATCATTTGGTAATTGAGGCTGGGGCCCCTGATCTTCAGGTGATCCATTTTATTTTTATATTAAAATTTTTTTATTTAATACTATCATATATTTAGTTATGCACATTATATATTATACACACACAAATGAATATTAAATTTTTTACCCTTACCGAATTCGAACCACTCTTCGGCAGATATTCAGCATCATAACGTACAGAGTACTCTTTTTTGCTACGCCGCGTAGAGCTGCGGATATACTTGACACTTTTGGTATTTATAGTTTCGCTCTACATTACAATTTTGTTATAGGTTTTTAGGTGAAAAATATTATATCGGCACTTAAAAACTTTCATTTAGAAGAGAATAAAAAATGCACGTTTAAAAATAAAACGACTAAAACTAATCCTCTATGGATGGAGTTGTTTTTGTAGGGCCATGTTGTAAACGTATGAAACACTAACATTTCGTAGCAGTCGTCCTTGCAGGATGAAAAATTGTAAATAGTTTTCTATGAAAACCAATAATAATCAAAGCAACTTTTTCCCAAGAAAATAATATACAATTTTCTAAAAATGTTTATCTGAGGATGAAGGAATTTATATTTTCATTCAAACACTTTTTAAAGATTTTTATTTCAGTATCGAATTTTGATGTGTAGCCTTCATATAATTTCAAAAAAAATTTTCCTCTATCCTATAAATTTTTTTAGATCCACGTGTTAAAATGTATGAAAATCCACTTTAACAATAAATTTTATCATCTGATAAAACCCAAGAATCAAGCGCTGGAGGCTCATTTGAAAAAGGTAAAATATAAAATAACTCTTGCCGTTCATTCTATACGAAATTCAGTCCTTTAAATAATGTCTGCTATTCTCAAATCATTAAATTTATGTATTTTGTAGGCTATCAGAGTATCAGAGTATAATAATAAACTTCCTATTTATATCGCAATAATTTAAGCGTTAATTTTGCTGGTTTCGCTCGGGGCTGTAAATTCATTAATTATAATTCATTAGGTAATGCACACGATTAAAGGAATAATTATTCCTTTAATCGTGTGCATTACCTAATGAATTCCTAATTTACAGGAGATAAAATTGAGAGAAAATCGGAATTTTTCCAAAAGCGAGGCCAGACAAAAGAAGGGTATACAGTCAAAGGCAGTTAGTCCCTTAGATCCCAATACATCAATCACTAGTATGCAGGATCAAAAGCCAGCGCCTGTAGCTGACTGGGTAACACCATTTTCTCGTTAGCAAAGTAGACACTGATATCGGGAGTTCGACTCCCGATGGTGCTGGTAATAATAATCCGAGTGTTAGCGCAGTGGGAAGCATTAGTTGGCCTGAACACTGTGGCAGTTTCTGCTCATCCTCAAGGTTAAAATGAGGATTTTCGAGGTTACTCAAGGCTAAAATGAAGATTTTCGAGGTTGAGGAGTGCAAACGAAAAAAAGAGATCCAGTAGGCCACGATTAATGACTCTCCGAACTGATAACGCTGTCTAAGGGAAGGTAAAGATCAACCCCTTCATCACCAATGCCAATACGAGTCAGTAGAAGAATCGTTCGACGAAAGCTTCAAAATGAGAGTAAGTTAGTCACAAGAAGATCAAGATAAAACTATTCCTAAGTGAAAAGTAGAAGAAGCGCCTCTTTTTTATGTTTGGCGGTCCAATTTCTCTAGAGTGAGACAAGATTTTGTTGAACAACGAAAGCCAGATTAATACAATTTGGGCAGGATCGTGTGTAGTGTGTACGTCAGGTGTCCACCCATTCAATAACATCATTCCAAATACTGTACTCCAGGGCTTTTTTTTAAGCACTTTGTAGTAGTGGGCCATATTCATAAAAGGGCATATATGATATATATCTATTTATTTAGGCTGAATTACAACAAAAATATGAAAACTACAATAACGACATGAAGAAATGAAAGAAACACTTTAATGAAGATGTTAAAATCACGACTATATTTTATAGAATACGTACAGTAGCTTAAAATGATCCACCAGTGACCACTTCATGAATTTTCTCGAGTAATGAATAAGTTAGTCAGTCGTTACCGCGCGAATCTGAAAGGATGAGAGGAAAGGCTTTTTCCCTAAAGACTGTTACAATGTCAGCATTCTTGTTTCCTCAAAGTACAGCTCTCTCTTCTTCCCCTACACTCTTCTCCTGTTGTTAGTGATTAGTGGGCCAATAAAATACCACTAGTGGGTCAAAACCAAGGGCTAGTGGGCCAAATGGCCCACCGCTATGTATGTTAAAAAAGGCCTTCTGTACTCCCGCCAGGAAACACTCCTTGAACATGCTAAAACTGTGAAAGAATAGTTTATGAGAAACACTCGTTTCAAATTAGGAATGGTCTGGTAACTCTCCTGACCTCAATCCAATTGAGAACCTGTGGAAACTTCTGGAGGTGATAGCTTCTGAAAAGGCTTTATAAAGTTTGGCAGTTCAAAATGGCCCTGGATGAAGTTGTACTCAAACTTCATGTTCATGTCTAACATGATTAAATCAGTCACTGATGTCAAAGGAGGGTCCACTAAATATTAAATCCGTAAAGGCACGGTGCATATCAAATCTTAAACTTCTTTAGGTCATTTTTAAAATTACTGAAACCTCTGGGTGTTTCATGTAATAAGGGGAAACACTTTATACAATAATTTAATTAAATATTTTACATGATAAAAGAGTGGCGTGTGCTATATATGCTACATATAATGTAAACTGCAGGAGTTTGTAATCCCAGCTTCAGATTCATAGATTTCCTATCTGTGGACCTAAGTAAAAGACTGGGCAACAATATTCATAGCATCATGAACCCATCATAAGAAATAACTTGTAGACTCTATTTTTCCTGCTTTTTCTTTCAACACTAATTCACATTTTGGATGAATTGAATACTGATTGAAATACTTATCTGCTTAAATTCCAAACTACTGTAACTTATCTTCATTTGTGAATTAAAATGTTTTTATAAATATTTATCAGAATGACAAAATTTGAAGTTTGCAATGTAATTATAACAAGATTAAACCTGAAAATAGGGGATGCTGTTAGATTATCGATACTTAAGAAAAAAAGTGATTTGGTTATTTATTTTAACCCTAGAAAGCCAGCATGGCCTATTACAATAAAAATACATGGGTTTTCCTGGGAATGATGTTTTTTTTATTGTACGCAAGTTACTTTAATATTGTTTAGTAACAATAAGTTTTTAATTCAACCAATAAATATAATTTTCGTTATGGGGTTACGTAGACCCAACACTAGTGGCTGTGTGCGCGGTCCCACAATGGCTTTCTAGGGTTAATGGAGTTTCATGGCAGAAAATGATCTATTATTAATACAGAATTGATCATCTGAGATTTTACCCTTCATTGCTATAGGTGTCATATAAATGTATTCACTCTGAAGTAAATACCTTTCATATAGCGCGTCGGTGGTGTAGGGATTAGCATCGCTGACAACGAATCCATCGGCCCAGGGATCGAGACCCGGTGACGGCGTGCAGCATAACCCAGCTGTTCATCCTTCCACACAATAAAAAAAATTGGTTGGTAGATGAATGGGTACCCTGGGTAGCCTAGTGGTTAAGACGCTGGGCTGCTGGTGGGGCGTGGTTCGGATTCCACGTTAAACTGTAGGTGACAAGCTTGGAGTGACAAGCTTGGAGTGACAAGCTTGACCTTCGTCAAAATGAACAATTCGAGTGGAAGCAAAACCAAGGTTAAGCAAGGTATAGACATACAGATGGGGTATCACAAAAGAAACAAAGAAATTGAGTAGTTAATTTTGTGTTTTAACTTTACTGCTGTAAATTTTGAGTTTGGGAGTGAACTATGACAATGAAGATACAAACTCGTATATGCTAGTCACCTACAAGTTTATATACTCTTCGGAAGGATTGAAATAGAAGTAAACCAATACAGAAATTAATTTTCTATCTGTAATAATTTTTGGTTCCCTTAAAAAATAACAACAGGGGTGCCTTCATGAGAGAATGTTTAATTATATTATTTTTCAATCTGTCAAGAAGTTTAAACGTTAAGAAATATTTCATATTCTGAAATTTTCTTATAAGGATCCTGGTAAATGTGGATGACTGACGTTAAACTATATACAGAATACGACTAATATAAGAGCGAGGATCAAGGGCACCGGATGTTTTACATAGTAAAATCCTACTGATATAAGAGCGTTTCTTATCCCGGACAACATAACTTGCGACACATTCACCGACCTACCCAATGCGGACGACGACATTCCTACTGATGACGGACGAGGAATTGATTGAAGAGACGACATCCCAAGATGACCCGGGCCGAGGAGGATGATCACAAAGACGATGATGAGGTTGCGGATGTGCCCTCGGACCGACAGGTCCTCGAGGCCCTGAACCTCATTTGGCGATTTTCTGCCGTTGAGGCAATGGACCTAGAAAACCGCCGGATTCAGGATGCGGAAGCATCGATTGCCCAGCGCTTGGTAGCCAAGAAGAAAATCCCAAATTCCAGACTTTTCAAGAACATGTGATAATTTGACAGTGGGCTGATGACGATATTTTTACTGGGCTGATGACGTACACTGCCTGATGCGTGATTGTTGATCTATTATTGACTTGAACATGTTTTTTACTCTAATTTGACCATGTGTAATGTAATGGCTGTTAATGACCAGTGTACTTTTGATAATGATTCTACACCCAATAAACATGATCATTATCACTTTACAATCGTTTCTGGGGTTTCCATAGCCACCGACGGATATAAGAACATTTGGCCTGAGAACCGAGGGTGTTCTTATATCTGTCGTCCTCTGTACTGAGACCCAAACATCGGCTAAACTTATTTCCAAGAATGTTCAATTCATTCTATGAAGTAAAAGGTTTTCAGTCGGCCATATTTCAATCTTTTCTTTCGTTTTATATAAAATTATGATGTGATTCACTTAAATCACACAAATTATCATGTTATTTATTCTTTATATATTAGAATTAAAGAAATTATGAATGAGAGACGTAACTTCCCTTTCATACCAGTAATTCGGCATTGCACAGAAAACCAAATATTCTAAGATTACATTAAAAATTGTATAATGCAATAAATATAATTCCAAATATTTTAATTATTCACATCGATGTGGACAACAGGTGAAATTTTAAGTGCAGTTACTCTCTATGGTTCAATTAAGTTTTATATGGAAAGGTGTTCCACAAACGACAATGTAATTTCGCATCGTTGAAGCCGATATTCCTTTGTTCTTATTCCTTTAATATTTGGTTCCTAATCTTCGTTTTATTTAGTGGTCTTATTTAGTGCGACTGTTTAATTGTGTCAAAAGCAGGCTCCGACTGCTCTTTCCTGAATGGGTTCCCATCTGCTGAAACGCCTCCAAAGTACTCTTTTCCCCATCAAAGTTTCTTTTTGAATGTACAGTTCGAGTGGAAGTCTGTTCAAAATTTCCTTTTGTTGTACAAAGTTTCACTTTGGAAATTTGGTTGAAAATTTTATTCGAAAAAGAGAGCTGAATATATCTCTATCTCTATATCTCTATCTCTATATCTCTCTCTACATCTATATATCCCTATCTATCTAGACCAGGCGTCGGCAACCCCTGGCACGCGAGGCATCTATCCTTGGCACGCGAAAAGATTTAATTTTTTTTTATAATTTTAAGATTAAAAAAAGAGAGGAGAAATACTACTCAGGACCATAAAATTATTTTTTTTTAAATGGAATTGGCACGCAACACCAAAAAGGTTGCCGACGTCTGATCTAGACTATCTATCTCTATATCTCTTTTTTTTGACAGGTTGGGCGAATGGTCTGCTATTTAGCAGATGTCATTTAACTTCGATAAATGTAAGATAATGTGCGAGTACATAGGTTACAAAAACCCGAGAACCAATTATTCCCCCTGTGAGAGGAACTTGACTGAGACCGATCTAGAGAAAGACTTAGGCGTCTATACTGTATTAGTAATGATCTCAAAGCACTGTGTTGAAGTCGAAAAGAGGATCTTAAAAATACGGGGCTCCAATAAACCTTAGCCCCCCTGTCCATGGCCTAAACCATTAGAGTACAGTAAAACTAAACATACCTTACAAAAGAGAATTTAATCCTGCATTTAATGAGAAACAATTAAAACTTTGTGTTCCCGCCATTGGCTTCCAAGACAGCCTGAATTCGCTTTGGGTAGCTTGCCAAAAGTGACGTGAATAGATCTTGATCGTTACGCAAATTTGCTAAAACAGTTTCAATGTGTTGCGTCATTGTATGCTGCAGGTTCTTGAAACAAGAGACATTCAACCTTGTCCTTTATAACTGATTCAATGTGTTCACAGACATTCAGGTCAGGAGAATTTCCTGGCCATTCTTCATTTCCAAAGAAATCGATCTCATGGTTCCGCAACAACTGTTGAGTGGCTAATGCCTTAAAGCAGGGGGCCTTATCGTGCAGAAGTGTGACCTGATCGACATCCATAACATTGTTTGGGTTTCTTAGAAAAGGAATGACATGCTAGGATAGAATAATATCACGAAAATACTGTCCATCCCAACTCTGACCATTTGGCTTCAGCACCCACATGAGCTTCTTTGCAGTGAACAAAACAAACACACCAACACAGTCTGGACTTTTTAATAATTCGCGATAATGTTCATTGTCATCGATTTCATCTGGTGTTGTGGCCTACACTCGACCATTTTGGTAGTTATGCCAACGTGTTACGTAAACAAAAAATTCATCGGAGACAGCTAAATGCATGAAATCATCCACATCCCAATCTTAAAGATAACGGGCAAACCACATTCTGTCATCGATGTTAAGTTGAGTTTTTCTTTACTTTGGAAGTTCATACAAAGGCTTTAAACTTTGCCTATGACGGTACAGTCGAATGATCTCACCACTAACGATCTTTCCTCTCAACATTTCGATCTCTCTAGAAAGTTTAGCACAGCTGTTTTTCCGCTTACGCGTACAGCTTTCAATGATGTCCTTTGTTTCCTGAGTGAGTGGCAAATTTGGGCGCCCAGATTTGGTTGTATCCATTTCACATTCATCCAAAGTTTTATTCCAATTTCTTTTGACGAAGTCCTCACTACGTCGCAACTCATCCAAAGATTTATTCCAATTTCTTTTGACGAAGTCCTCACTTCTTCGCAACTTTTTGGCAACCCATGAACGTGTTATAAAGGTGGCTGCAGCATCACGAGCTTCCCGAAATGTTATTGCTGTACGTAAATTCCACCCATGGTAAATTCCACCCATGGTAAATTCCACCCATGGTAAATTCCACCCATGGTGTAAATTCCACGCAAAGGGTTATCAAAAAAGTTTACAGTTTATTAAAAAGTTTATGCAAAATAAAAAAAGTGGTAAAATATATAGATTAGGTCAACTGTATACCCTTGATGATTGGTTAGGTTTAGTTGTGATATTTTCGTTAAAACTAACGAAAATGACGCTAACTCAAAAACAAGTGATTTGCTATAGAAACGATGGTCAAAATCATTCGAATCACCTAAAAACACACCGGTGAGTATCAAAAATTGACCTTAGAAAATAACAGTTATAATTGTTAAAATTCTTAAATTTTTGGGTGGAGTTTACCATGGGTGGAGTTTACCATGGGTGGAGTTTACCATGGGTGGAGTTTACCATGGGTGGAGTTTACCATGGGTGGAGTTTACCATGGGTGGAGTTTACCATGGGTGGAGTTTACCATGGGTGGAGTTTACCATGGGTGGAGTTTACCATGGGACTGTTATTGCTCGTATGCGATCTATCACACGTTGCCTCTCCGAATCACCAATTAATTGAGAAGCCATTATATTATCACTATCAGCTAGAGTAATTTTAATACCTGCAATAAATAAAGAATTTTATATATTTTTTATAATCACTAAAAACTATTTCGATATAAGTAAACATGTAAGCTGCAAATGGGGGGGCTAAGGTTTTTTGGAACCCCTTACTAGGTTATATTAAAAGACCGTTCCAGTTTAGGAACAAGGAGATTGTAATGTCTCCTTACATTTCACTAGTTAGACCTCAACTCGAATATTGTGTGCAGGTTTGGTCTCCGTCCCTTAGGAAGGCTATAGAAAGGTTAGGAAGGATACAAGCAAGGGCTACAAAGTTAATCTCTTCAATGAAAATGCAAAACTACCAACGGAGATAGGAGCGCCTAAATCTGTTTACCTTAGAGACCAAGTGGTTGCGCGGTCAGCTTATTCAAGTTTTCAAGATGCTCAATGGAATAGACAGGGTAGACGATAGGAATTTATTCTCATTTAATACCAATCCGACATTACCTCTATCTGCAGCAATTTATTCTCCTATAAAATAGTTAATATCTGGAACCAACTTCCCTCGAATGTTGTTTGAAGACAAAGTGTGAATATATTAAAAAAAATGCTGGACAAAGTTCTAAATACTCTATGGTTTAAGACTAAAATATAATGTAACCCTGTAGGAGTTCGTCTGCATTGTTTCTGTGTGTGCATTGCGTAATTATAGAGCTACCTTATATATTCTCCATTTTCCTGTAAAATTTCCTTGGCTACTTTCCCAGGGTCAAGGTATCTTCTTCAACCTTTTTCCGTACCTGCCTCTGGTGGCGAGGTAGCGGAGGGTTCGAAGAGGGCCTAAAACTTTTCCATTCAGTTTCCTACTACTGCTAAAATAGTTGGAAGAAAAAATTAACTTGTTTAATAACAGGAACCTTCCAGAGTGGACCGGAAGATTTTTGAGGCTATCTCTTGTCCTTGTATTTCTCTCTTTCTCTCTATTATATATATATATATATATATATATATATATATTATATATATATATATATACAGGGCGTCCCAAAAACATGTATACACACTTTAACAGCTGATAGCTCAATTGATGTTTCTTTCTTTCCAAGTTAAACCCATTAGAATTAATAATGGCAGTCAGACTAAGCTTTGAACAAAGGAAATTCATTCTAAAATGTTACTGGAAGTGTGAAAACGCAGTTGAGGTGCAAAGACAGTTTAGGAGGGAGTTTCAAACAGATCCACCAACGCGACTTACCATCACTCGAATTAGAGATAAGTTTGAAGCCGATGGAACTGTTCAGAATGTCCACAAGAAGCGTTCCGGAAGACCACGGACATCGACAAGCCCCACAAAGCAAGAAAGAGTACTGGAAACGTATCACCAAAGTCCAAGAAAATCTGTGCGGCAAGCGAGTCGTGAGGTAGGAATTTCAGAATCGTCTGTCCAACGCATTTTGAAGCGCTGTCAATGGAAAAGTTACATTCCAAGATTAGTCCATGTTATTAATGAAGATGATCCGGACCGAAGAGTGGAGTATTGCGAGTGGTACTTGGCACGATGTGGATGTGGATTGGACGAAGGGGTTTCGTAGAATACCCTCCGCGTTCACCAGACCTCACACCACTAGACTTTTTTTTATGGGGATACTTAAAAGACAAAGTCTACGCTATAAAACCTGCAACAGTCGCTGAATTGAGAGCAGCTATTGAACGAGAATGCACACAAATACCAAACGAAATGTTTCGTGGTGTTTGCGATTCCATTGCTTCGCGTTATCAGCAGTGCCTGGACCAGAACGGACGTCAGTTTGAAAACAGGCGTTGACAAAACAATTAAATAATGTCTGTAGATTCTATTACATTTTGAAAATGAAATGTATTTTAATAAACACTGCCTTTATAATTATTTAAAGTGTGTGTACATTTTTTTTGGACGCCCTGTATATATATATATATATACATATACTGGGTGATCCAGATAAATGGGACCCATAAAAAAAAGCCAAATATTCTTAATATTTAATTCCTTTCATAAAAACTATATATCATTCGAAAGAGTAGAGTTACAAGTTTATTAGGAAATATTTATTTTTTAAAAATGACTCTCTTCAAATGTGCTCCATTAGTTGCCAAGCATTCCAGTGTTCTCGCTTGTAAGTTCTGCATCACTTTTGCAAGAGTGTGCGGTGGTATGGCCTGTATCTCATTTGTGATGGCGGCCTTCAATTCTTGCAAAGTCGTTGGGTTATTTTTGTAGACCCTACTCTTTAAATATCCCCAGAGATAATAATCTAAGGGAGAAAAATCCGGAGACCTTGCGGGCCATTCAACGTCTCCAAATCTTGAGATTAACTCGCCTGGAAACGTTTGACGCAAAACTGCCATGCAGTTCCTCGTGGTATGGCAGGTAGCTCCGTCTTGTTGGAACCAGTGGTTTTCTAGACAAAGATCTCTTAATTTAGGAATAAGGAAATCGGTCAACATTTTTTCGTAGCGATCACCATTTACAGTGAGCGTGTTTCCGGTAGAATCCTCGAAAAAGTACGGCCCTATGATCTGAGATGCAGTAAGACCACACCAAACAGTTACACGCTGACTATGCAACGGGACTTCGGTAATATTCAATGGATTTTCTGTTGCCCAGAAACGACAATTTTGTTTGTTTACAGTTCCATTCAAGTGAAAATGGGCTTCGTCTGACATAATCAAAGTTGCTAGAAAATTGGTGGTGTCATTTACCTTCTGTTGGATCCATTGACAGAATTGTCGTCTTCGTGCGAAATCTCCATCGTTTAGTTGTTGCACTGTTTGAATTTTATATGGAAAGAGCATTAAATTTTGCTTGAATATACGGTGTGTTGTTCCATATCCAACTCCTAACAGCTGAGAAGCACGTCTGATGCTTATGTTAGGATTATCCTGTACAATTTCATGAGTTCTGTTAATGATCTCGTCTATCCTTGCTGTGCGCACTCTTCCAGTTGGTTTTCTTTTTCCAATGCTGCCAGTTAGGGAAAAATGTCTGACACACCGACGGATTACTTTCTTAGAAGGTGATTTTGACATCTGAAAATTTGTCTTGAAAGATCTTTGAGCTGAAACTACACTTCTTCCATGCTCATAATATTGCTCAGTTATGAAACGCAGCTGTTCCACAGTCCATGCAGTCATCTTGAAGGGTTAGTTTTAACTAACACTTTTATTTTGTTTTGTATCTTATCTTGTCTTGTATTATCAAAACCTATACAATCCTGTACAAACTTGTAACTATCCTCTTTCGAATGATGCGTATGATTTTATAAAAGGACTTATACTTTAAGAGTTACAGGGGTTTCTTTTGGGTCCCATTTCTCTGGATCACCCTTTATATATATATATATATATATATATACACAAACTCAGAATGGTTCCCTGAGAACAATATATGTTAAACACAGACCGTGCATGGCACAAGGAACTCTTCTGGGAAAATTAAATCCACTATAGTCCGAATAAGTAATGATAAATGACAAATACCATAGTTTTTTTCCTTTTTCATGATTTTAGCCCGACGTGGGCAACGGGTCTCTCGCAAAGAGATCCCATAAATATAGCTTCCCTCACCAGCTATCTGCAAAGCAGACAGGATCCAGCTTTGGGACGTGGATCTAGGGTTTAAAGCAAACCTAGATCCCTACACTCAGAACCTCTATATAAGTAAGACTCGTTGCATTCACGTCGTGTTGAATAAATCAAAGAAAAAAGGGGGTAACTATTGTATTTTTAGCCAAAAAAACCAAAACTTAAACCTCAACCGGGACATTGAGCGTCCACTTTTCAAGGCACGAAACACGTCCGTTTAGTATACACAAACTCAGAATGGTTCCCTGAGAACAATATATGTTAAACACAGACCGTGCATGGCACAAGGAACTCTTCTGGGAAAATTAAATCCACTATAGTCCGAATAAGTAATGATAAATGACAAATACCATAGTTTTTTTCCTTTTTCATGATTTTAGCCCGACGTGGGCAACGGGTCTCTCGCAAAGAGATCCCATAAATATAGCTTCCCTCACCAGCTATCTGCAAAGCAGACAGGATCCAGCTTTGGGACGTGGATCTAGGGTTTAAAGCAAACCTAGATCCCTACACTCAGAACCTCTATATAAGTAAAAGACTCGTTGCATTCACGTCGTGTTGAATAAATCAAAGAAAAAAGGGGGTAACTATTGTATTTTTGCCAAAAAAAACCAAAACTTAAACCTCAACCGGGACATTGAGCGTCCACTTTTCAAGGCACGAAACACGTCCGTTTAGTATACACAAACTCAGAATGGTTCCCTGAGAACAATATATGTTAAACACAGACCGTGCATGGCACAAGGAACTCTTCTGGGAAAATTAAATCCACTATAGTCCGAATAAGTAATGATAAATGACAAATACCATAGTTTTTTTCCTTTTTCATGATTTTAGCCCGACGTGGGCAACGGGTCTCTCGCAAAGAGATCCCATAAATATAGCTTCCCTCACCAGCTATCTGCAAAGCAGACAGGATCCACGTCCCAAAGCTGGATCCTGTCTGCTTTGCAGATAGCTGGTGAGGGAAGCTATATTTATGGGATCTCTTTGCGAGAGACCCGTTGCCCACGTCGGGCTAAAATCATGAAAAAGGAAAAAAACTATGGTATTTGTCATTTATCATTACTTATTCGGACTATAGTGGATTTAATTTTCCAGAAGAGTTCCTTGTGCCATGCACGGTCTGTGTTTAACATATATTGTTCTCAGGGAACCATTCTGAGTTTGTGTATACTAAACGGACGTGTTTCGTGCCTTGAAAAGTGGACGCTCAATGTCCCGGTTGAGGTTTAAGTTTTGGTTTTTTTGGCTAAAAATACAATAGTTACCCCCTTTTTTCTTTGATTTATTCAACACGACGTGAATGCAACGAGTCTTTTACTTATATAGAGGTTCTGAGTGTAGGGATCTAGGTTTGCTTTAAACCCTAGATCCACGTCCCAAAGCTGGATCCTGTCTGCTTTGCAGATAGCTGGTGAGGGAAGCTATATTTATGGGATCTCTTTGCGAGAGACCCGTTGCCCACGTCGGGCTAAAATCATGAAAAAGGAAAAAAACTATGGTATTTGTCATTTATCATTACTTATTCGGACTATAGTGGATTTAATTTTCCCAGAAGAGTTCCTTGTGCCATGCACGGTCTGTGTTTAACATATATTGTTCTCAGGGAACCATTCTGAGTTTGTGTATACTAAACGGACGTGTTTCGTGCCTTGAAAAGTGGACGCTCAATGTCCCGGTTGAGGTTTAAGTTTTGGTTTTTTTTGGCTAAAAATACAATAGTTACCCCCTTTTTTCTTTGATTTATTCAACACGACGTGAATGCAACGAGTCTTTTACTTATATAGAGGTTCTGAGTGTAGGGATCTAGGTTTGCTTTAAACCCTAGATCCACGTCCCAAAGCTGGATCCTGTCTGCTTTGCAGATAGCTGGTGAGGGAAGCTATATTTATGGGATCTCTTTGCGAGAGACCCGTTGCCCACGTCGGGCTAAAATCATGAAAAAGGAAAAAAACTATGGTATTTGTCATTTATCATTACTTATTCGGACTATAGTGGATTTAATTTTCCCAGAAGAGTTCCTTGTGCCATGCACGGTCTGTGTTTAACATATATAATATATATATATATATATATAACAGAGCAAGAGTGAGGAAGGAAAAAATGACAACTGATGACTTCAGAACTAACCAAGGAGTGATACAGGTGTTGGTTTACGTCGTCGTCGTTGGCCTAGGCAAGCTACGGCTTGGGACCGTAGCGCATCTATCCGGTATAGGTTAACCTGGATGATGTAGCCATAAGCACTGCCGCTGGTTAAGTGCCAACCAGTGATTATCTCACTAGCCGTATTGAGTCCGTTAGGCGAAACTGCGACAGTACCAAAGGTGGAAAATATAACCTTTGGATTTCTATTGTTTATTTGTAAAATGGACATGGTATTAGATTAAAATAAATATTTGAATATAAATAATTAACTGACAATTGTGATATATAATTAATTATGTTTACATACAATAAAATAATATAGTATACATAAAATTAGTATTATTGTGGTTCACAATTGAATTATGAGGGGTAACTAATTTAAAATGAATTTATAGCTATTCCGAAATTCAAGACGGTAAAATTAACATTTAACTTGAAACTAAAATAAGAGTATTCACTACACAGGGATGCCCGTTGTCACCATCTGTTCCTGGAGATGGTGATGGGGTAGGCGCTCAGTGAGTACGAAGGAGTGAAAATCGGAGGAGAATACATAAGCAAGCTAAGATATACATACGATATAGTACTATAGCAGAGACAGCGGAAGAAATACAAGAAATTATTACACGGGTGGAAGAAGCATACATAAAATACGGGCTAAAGATAAATTTAAATAAAACAAAAACAAAAAGAATGAAGATAGGAAAGGCGAGAGAACGGATGGCGGTGGCACTGGCATCGGGAATAAGAGAGCAGGTAGAGGAGTTTAAATATCTAGGAGTGTGATTCACGCAAAATAGAGACGACTTTAAAGCGGTGCAAGAGAGAATTAAACTGGGGTATGTGGCGATGAATTGACTCACCAAGATATAGAAAGACGACAATGTCAGCAGAGTGCTAAATATTAGATTATACCAGGCAATAGTGGTACAAACGGTTTTATATAGTTCGGAGCACTGGACGATGAAGTTAAAAGAAAAGAAGTTATTATCGTTGGAAATGTATTGTCTGCGCCGAATTTGTAACATCCGCTGGTACCACAGACGAACAAATGAATATATAAGGGAATTGACTGGCGTTAAATTCACCATAGTGGACAGAGTGATGGATGCGCAGAGGAGATGGTACGGCCATGTGGAGAGGATGGGGAGGACCGACTTCCGAGAAGGCTGATGTACGGAAGAATAGTGGGTCGAGGCTTCGGGGACGCCCAAAGACGACGTGGTTGAAGACGGTAGAGAGAGAGAATCCAACCTGGCGCCAAGGAACAGATCTGGCCAGAGACGGGGCGCAGTGGCAAGACTACCGACGGGGGAGACGCATCGCACGAGCCCCAACCTGGAAACCTCCAGATAGGAACTAAAGTCTAAGTCTATATATATATATATATATATATATATATAAAATGACGCTCATAAGTATTCGTACAGATAAATATTTCGGTTATATTCGTTTTATCTTTTGTATTATGCATAGGATAATTATAAAAAAAATTAGTTCAACTCCAACATAAAATGTAAAACATCAAAGAATTTGAGAAGAATAACAAAAATGAAAATGCAGAAATTTTGATACATTTACTTACAAAATTATTTAATACTTTGTGCCCACCTACTGCTTGAATGACCTTGATTCATTTTGTGTATTTTCCTGCAAGCTTTCGATACATCTCAGTAGAAATTTTATCCCATTCTCCTAAAGAAAATTGTTGCAATTCATTCAGATTCGAAGGGTCTCTCTTGCGGACAGCTTTTCTCAAATCATTCCATAAATTCTCGATTAAATTGAGATCTGGGCTTTGACTAGGCCACTCGTGAAGCATGAAATTTTTTTCTTGAAGCCATTTCATGTTGACCTTACTTTTATGTTTTGGATTATAATCTTGTTGCAGTACCCAAATGCGACCCAATCGCAACTCCCGAACTGAAAGCAGTACATTCAAGATTGCATTGGTGGCAACAAGCTTTCCTGGCCCAGAAGCACCAAAACATCCCCAAAGAAGCAAACTACCACCACCATAAATGCAAAAAACTTTTTTTCTACGTGAAAGTCAAAATATGAAAATAAAAACCCACTCTAATAGACAGAGTGGGTTTTATTTTCATACCACCACCATGTTTAACCGGTGGAAGGATGGTTTTTCCCCTTAAAAGAAGTATTTGATTTTTGACAAATATACCTTTATTCGTTGTTCTTCAATAATTCAATTTTGGTCTCGTTTGTTCAGAGAACTTTCCTCCAGAATGCAAATTCACCATTTTAATGATCCTCGGTGTAATTTAAACGAGCTTCTTTGTGCGGTTTTTGTAGCAGAAATTTTTATCATGCAACTCTTCCGTGCAGACCATTCTTTCACAATGTACGATGTACAGTAGAGCCTGTAGAGGGATGGACATCGATCTTGGATAGTCTTAATGTTTGGTAAATATCACCTGCATTCATTCTTGGATTCGCAACAGCCATTCTTTCAATTCGTCTAGCTGTACGTTCTGAAGTTTTGCAAAGTCGTCCACACCTTGGTAGAGTTTTGATTGTTCCAAAACCTTTCAATTTCTTTTTAACTGCAGCAACCGTCGTAAATGAAATTCGAAGTTCTTCTATCTTCCCATAACTATTTCCAGACTCTTGTGCAGCAATAACGGATCTCTTAAGATCTGTAGACAGCTCTTTACCACGACGACCCATTGCTTACTAATGACTTGTACAGTTTATGAAGATTCATAAAGAAAATTCTAGAATTCAGAATTGCCAACAGTCTCTAATCAATCAACAGCCAACTACTAATAAAAATTTAAATTCTTCAAGCCTAAGGTGGACACAAAAAGTATTCAATAATTTTATAAATAAATGTACGAAACCGTTTGCATTTTAACTTTTTCTATTTTCCTCAAATTCTTTGATGTTTTAAATTATATGTTGAAGTTAAACTAATTTTTTGCATAAATTTTTCTAAACGAACAGTAAACGTCTCATAACTATCCTATGCCTGTTACAAATGATAAGGGCGAATATAACTGAAATATTTCTCTGTGCGGAACGAATACTTATGAGCACCCCATATATATAATATATATACAGGGCTATTCAAACTGATTCATCCGATTTCAACTGAGAATACTTCCGTACCTATCAACCATGCATCAACTGGGCATACACCTCATGAAAGAGGAAATCTCCGAGTTTTACAAGATTACCGCGAGAGGGCTCCAAAGTCACGCCGTGGCCTAGTCTAGCAACAAACAGTCAGTGTGAAAATGGCGTCCGGCGAAGCTGAGCATCTCGGGGGTAATTTATGTAAGAGTCTAAAAGACCTGTTGTACAGCAAATTTAGGGTTCTGCCAGAACCTTTTTTATAATTCACCCAGAGTTGCTGACCGTATATATTATTGCAGAAAGTACGAAAGAGTGTCTTTAGCTTCACTTGTACAGAAACGGAAGTTCCTTATGGTCATATTCGCTTTAGCACACAGGCTTCGAGATTGTTTTCTTATATCCGAGTCATCACACAAGGAGCTGGTAATAGTTTGACCCAAATACTTACTCTTGTACTTCCTCAATTACTTCACCGTTCATTTTAAACCTTATATCAGCTGGCTGATTACAGCTTTTAGGATGAAATTGCATAACCTTAGTTTTTGTAACATTAAAAAGAATATCATGTTTCTGCGAATACACTTCGCAGACATTTAGTAGCCGATCCAGACCTTTAACAGAGGGACTTATTAACACCATATCATCGGCATAAACTAAGTTATTTATCCTTGTGTTATCTAGACAACATCCCACTGTTGTCTCATTAAGTGAAGCAATTAATCCGTCAATATACACATTAAACAGCAGAGGGGAGAGCAAGGAGCCTTGTCTCACCCCGCAAGAGGAGCCAAAACACTTGGATAGTACATTGCCCCACCTAACAGTGAAAGATTGGTGGGAATACCGAAATTTCAATAAATTTAATATGTACATGGGAACCTTCCTGTCTTCTAGTTTTGCAAATAAAATATTGTGGTTCACCCTATCATATGCCTTACTTATATCTAGGAAACAGCTATAAATATTGAATTACTGTCATGTATTTAGATATTGTTTCTTTAAGTACATAGATACACAGGTCAATTGAGTGGGACCTTTAAAAGCAAACTGATTAGATGTCCATAGGAAATCATTTAATCGGCGTAACAAGAGTTTTTTTCTAGTAGTTTCGAGAAGCAGGAAGTGACAGCAATAGGCCTGTAATTATTGCTGGACAGAATGTCTCCGTACTTATTTTTGACCAGAGGCAAGATATATACCCTCATGAACTCTGCAGGGATATAGCTATGAGCAAACATGGCTGATAGGAGCATGATATATGCAGACATACTACTCATTTTCATATTTTAAGTGCTCATTCGATAAGTCATCTACCCCTGACGCAGAAAAATCTTTACTCTTTAATTAACCTCTTACTTCAGAAAAGGATATCAAAGTATTTTCCCTTGTACCTCCACCGTCGTTTTCGCTGCAATCTATCTTAAGATTATCCCTACTGACACTGTTGAGAATGTTAAGTAGTGGTTTTTCCACAGCCTTGCATTTCATCCTCCACCGACACCCTATCGAGTTGTCGGAGGGAGGACATTTTTGACACCGTTTGATTCTAACAAATTTCCAAAATTTGTTGTTATCGTTATTTATGCGAGCTTCACAGGTTTTTGATGCTCGAATAGACTCTTCCTGTTTTACATCGCCTTATGGCCGCCTTATACTGACCCCGACTTCTACACATATTCAGTATACTGGTCCTAATCTGGTCTACCATGAAAGCCCACAAATCGTAGGCGTCTTTCGATTCCCTCTTCAGGGAGGCAATAAAATCATTCCATCCAGATTAATCTTGGTATGATAGTTGTAAGATTTAATCATGGGGCTTTCTGCTTCTTAACAGGGATATTATCTTACTGTAATACTTATCTATGAGTTTACAGTAATCATTTGAGCAAGGATTATTACAGGCAAGGTGCACAAAATTTCTAAATTATTAAAGAGGTGACTTGTTCTGTCTTTGTATTCTATTCTCTGCTGCATCGTAACATTAGACCAATCAACGCGATTATTCTTACCTATTGAGTTCTTGTTAAGTCGTGTTGCGCATAAATTTGTAACGTTAATTAATATTTATAATGGTCTATGATCAGAAAGAAGGAAATCATGCAGAATATGAACTCTAACAATTCGATCCTTTAGATTATTACCAGTGAGACTGATCAATCCACCTGATGGTACCACTCATATCACTAACGTATGTAAAATTACCACTAGCTACTCCTAATACATCTGCATCACTTATACTTAAATTGGCCGACTCGCACATGTTACCCAATTCTACAAAGAATTCGGAGTTCACACATATATATATATATATATACATAAAACTGGGGCTACGTAGTGGCTGATGTCGTAACACAGCTTCTATGAGATCAGCGAAGTTAAGCGACATTGGGTCTGGGTAGTAGTTGGATGGGAGACCGTCCTCTGCGACCAGATTATGTAGCGACCCGTGGTTCGGATCCCACGTAAAGCTGTAGGTCCCTTCCGTCATATGACCTTAGATGTTGCGAAGGAGGTTAAACAATCCCAATTAAAAAAAAAATATATATAAAACCGCGCTAAAAATTGTCATGAGAAAACAATAAGACAAATAAAACCGGTACAAAATTAGCAATTTTCCTGAAAACTTTGACGTCCCGGCATAAAACATTGATGCCTTTCTCAACTGTGTGCAGACGTCCAGTATTTATTGATGGTCAACAGATTGAAAACGTTGAAACACAATAATAGAAAAAATGAAGAGAATACTGAAATTATTTTAACTCGTTAAATTATATTCAGTTTTTACGAACGTAGTTCAATATAACTTTACGGAAGCAAGTTTAGGGAAACGTTCATACCATCATGCAATTTTTTCCCAACGAAACTCTTCTTAATAGTTCTAATATAATTCAGGAGCAGACAACATTTTAATAAAAACTCTTTTAGGGTTTTCTTTAGGTAGTTATTATTTTCACTTCTGAAGCAATTTACTTGATATATAGTGAATTTTTTCCTTCTTCATAATGGAGAATTTTTTTTTTTTTTTTAACTTGGTAAGTGTTGGAAAAGTGCCATAGAAACAGGAATGTTTCTTATTCAGATTTTTTTAAAGAATTTTATTTTGTAAACTGAGAGACGAATGATTCCTACACTTTGTTTAAAATATTAGAAAGCATTTCTTTAATGATTAGATTTTATTACAATTTCCTTTTTTTCACTATTTTTTATCTTCGAGATTGAAAAATGAATATGGAAATAGTCAATAGGTAAAAGGTAACTTCTGTACGCAAATAAGATGTAAACTAAAGAGCCATTAAAGGGTTGGTAATGTGTGTGTGTGTGTATGAGATATATATATATATATCTATGTAAAGAACGACGCTTGTATAGAAGAACGTTCCGCACAAGATGAGGAGGGAGAACGAAACAAATGAAAAACGAGGTAACCACCCGGGAAACGAACCCGGGATCTTCCGATTGCCGGTCAGATATGCTAACCACTACACCATGGGCCTCGATTAATCAGAAGTCGTAATTCTCCTACATACGAGCAGAAACCATTTTTCATTTGTTTGTTTCTTCTATACAAGCGTCGTTCTTTACATTAATTATACTGTGTGTTGTTTGCAGTTAAAATGTGTATATGTGCGGCATGCGGGAGGTGCCCCATCAGGGCATTGGTTTCTGCTCGTATGTAGGAGAATTACGACTTCTGATTAATCGAGGCCAATGGTATAGTGGTTAGCATATCTGACTGGCAATCGGAAGATCCCGGTTCGATTCCCGGGTGGTTACCTCATTTTTCATTTGTTTCGTTCTCCCTCCTCATCTTGTGCGGAACGTTCTTCTATACAAGCGTCGTTCTTTACATTAATCATAATGTGTGTTGTTTGCAGTTAAAATGTGTGTGTGTGTGTGTGTATATATATATATATATATAATATATTATATATATTGGCAAACAGAGCAAAACAGAACTCTGAAATGTTTTGAGCTTTATTCTGAAGTCAAAAAACATTTCATTGCAAGTGAACATATAAAAGATTTTTACAGAAAGTGTTGGAAATAATCGCATGAACGATCCGTCGTGTTTGGATACGTCGAAACATGTTTTCAGGCACACGTTCACGTTGCGAAATCTACTATGCTGTCTGCACATTGTTAATCTTTGAGTCTTCAACCGTCTGTGGATTATTTTGGTGGCAAACATCCTTGAGGTGGTGTCCCCACTGAAGAGATTAAAACTTGAAACTTAAGCTTAAAAGATAAATCAGCGTTTCCTTTTGTTGTGGTCACCCGATATATACAGTATATATATATAATATTGTCAATAACAAACTTTTAGTTCGAACGAAACACAAATGAGAGGATGAATGACCTCACCGTAAGAATTTGGCTAAAAATAACAGTCATCCATTATTATTATTAAATAAAAATTCCTCAAAATACCTCTGAAAAGAATTTGCGTTGTAATTAAAAAAACCTGCTTGCGAAACAGATACTCATATTTTCAATATATTTTTTAGATTTTTATTGTTTGAACTTAGGGACGTCGTGTTTTAAATTTCAAATTAAGTACTGTAAATTCCTCGCAAAAGACTTTGACAAGCTGAAAAACTAATTAGATATGAGAGGATGAAAAGAACCCATTTATTCAGGGCTTCGCACCATTGAAATTTTGTGCTAGGATTATTTATAAGTTTTTCTAACAATTAAAAAGAATAATTTCACAAGACCGTTTGTACATTGAAGAAATAAATTTTTATAAAAAGGATTCATTTTACTGGAAAGTAGAATAAAAGAAATGTTACGACATTTTCCCTTTAAGTTTTTTTTTATGCAGAAAAAAGAGGCCAAGGGCGAGTGCCCACAAAAGTGCCCCCACCCTTAATAGGAGATGAAGAGAGCCAAAATCAAGAGCCAGGGTTTCAGAGATGCTTAGACATTCTGTGTTTGAAATATTAGGGGTCATAGACTGGAGGAAAGATGGATTGAGGAAGATTGTTCTAGAGTTGACCGGTGGAGAAGATAAAAGATTGAACATACCGATTAACTCTTGCATTAGAGAGTTGGACAGAAAAAGAATGAGAAAGTGTCGAAAGTCTGGTGCTGCGTGCTCTCCTTAAAGGAGGAGGCATGCAGTTAGCGAGTTCAGAAGAGCAGTGTCCATTATAATAACGAGTGTAAAGAGAGAGTGAAACAACAGTGCGGTGAAGAGAGAGAGATTGAAGACAGTGAGTAAAGGCGGAGAATTGATGAGACGAAAAAGCCTTTGATTCCACCTGTTCAAGTACGGCTGTGTGGGTTGAGCAACCCCATACATGAGAAACATACTCCATACAAGGGCGGCCAAGACCCCTGTACAGAGACAGCAACTGAGTGACAGTGAAGAAACTGCGGAGTCGGTACAGCACACCTAACCTCTTAGAAGCTGTTTTAGAAAGAGAGTATATGTGATCTTTCCAGGAAAGATCACGAGAAAAGAAACGCCAAGAATGTTAAGAGGAGAGGAAGGATTGAGTTGTGTTGAAGGTAAAGGGATAGTTGTGTGGAAGATTGTGATGAGTAGAAAGATGGAGGAACTGACGTTTTGAGGCATTGAAAACCACAAAGTTTTCTCTGCCCCAATCAATCAGAGATAGCCGTACTACGCGAATCATGGAGTGACTGCTGTAAAGGACGCTTTGGGAAGCAGGTGGAGAAGTGAAGAGTGGAATCATCGGCATAGGAGTGAATAGGACAAGAAGTGCAAATTAAAAGATCATTAATTTCTAAAAGGAAAAGAGTGGGTGACAGGACATAACCCTGAGGAACACCACTATTGATAGCTTTAGGAGAAGAACAGTGACCATTTACAACCACAGCTATAGATCGGCCAGAAAGGAAATCAGAGATGAAGGCACAGATAGAAGGATAGAAACCGAAGGAAGGCAGTTTGGAAATTAAGGATTTGTGCCAGACTCTATCAAAAGCTTTTGATATTTCAAGCGCAATAGCAAAAGTTTCACCGAAATCCCGAAACGAGGATGACCAAGAACCAGAGAGATGTACAAGAAGATCGCCAGTAGAGCGTCCCTTGCGGAACCCATACTGATGATGTGAAATAATAATAATGATGACACAACGGTATTTCATATTATATCCATGTATGGTGTACGGTTTGGTTAAATTGAAATTTAGTTTGTCCTCTCGGGTTATCTGTTTCAAAACTAACATCGGTTGAGGCACATTTTGTACAATCTTCGGACATCAAACTATATGCAATTACTTCAACATCCTGGTCACGCGGAATGCTAATTTGACATGCAGTTACTATCAGTGATTGTTAATAGGAACCAGATACCTGAAATGCTGTAGTCTATAATTATATATAGTTCGTTTGATTTTAAAGAAAATTTTAAAAGTTTTTCCATGTGTACAGTTGGACCACAAAATTGTTATATCGGGTTTCATTTTAATACACGTGTGTGGGACAGTCTGTTAACAATCCTTCTTTTACATAGTTTAACACTTCCGAATTTCATCGTACTGGTGTTCATACTGTTACCTCTTACAGTATATAAATAAAATCTAAAAAAAAAGATATAACCCTTCCAGTTTGGACTTTACGGACGGCAACTGAAATGCTTACTACTATATTCTATCTTAAACAGTGTGTGCAAAATCTGGCACACTTGTCCAGTAGGAACTCGTCAGCTAGCTTCCAGCATTTGTATCCCTTTTATATGCGGTATCTTCCTACTTCACGCCCTGGCGCAATTTCAGAAAAAAGAACACAATGAAAGTATCAGTCTGCATCGGTTTGCCATTGTTCGTAGAAGTGACAGCTTGTTGCAAGTATTGAGCAATCGCTTAATAAAGCAGTCACTTTCATTCCATTTTCTATTGCGCTCGATGAAAGTACTAATAAATTAGATACTGTACGTCACAGCTTGCAGTACCTAAAAGACTGGTTAGTATTCACTTTGCAGAAAAGTTGGGTGCATTATAGAGCATCAGAGTCACAACTACTAAATGAAGTTTGTTGGAGAAAGTAACATTAATGGAAAGATTTTGTGTTGCAAGTTAAGTACAAATGAATAATAATGAGAAAGATAGTGAACCTACAACGCGTGGTATAAGAAATGGCCCAGTCGCTCTAATGAAGTTGGAAGAGGAATCTAAAGCTTTTAATACGTCTGAAGTAATCATATCCCACTGCATCATACAACAAGAGAATTTGTGTGCGAAAGCACTTTATTTCAGCAGCCAAAGAATATTTTCTCTCCCTTTCAAAGGAGATGTAGAAAACATACCTGAAGATTTTAACTGATAGATATTGATTGAGGCTGCAACAATGACACGCAGCCGAAATTTGATGACGTAAGTGAAAAGAAATTTTATTGAAAAACGTTTTAAGAATAATTTTTCTCCTAACTCTGTAAGCATATAAGAAAGATATCAGTATTTGGAAGCATCTGAACAAATAATCAAAATCACGAAGAACGAAGATGCGATTCCCGGTCAGGGACAATCTTTCTAAAGAATACTTCAGCTCATAAATGCGTTGTGTGAAATGTACACCGAAAATAAGAGTAAAGAAATTCTTGCTGGGATACTATTTTAATTAAAAATCGTGTTAAAATGAAATAATGTTAACAGGATTTTTTTTTTTATATTTTTTTTTTAAGTGAAGTTCTCATTAATTTCAGTTTCCTTTACGAAATCTTTTCTTTAAAAAAAAATTCTTTAAAGTGTTCAGTAACTAACCAGTTAATTTTAAGAAATTTCATCACACAAAATATCATTACCGTTTTACTGACTATTAAATGAGATATAACGGCGCAGCACTCCAGGCATTATCTCACTTTTACTTTGGTTCTCATGCTCTTTCTGTGTGTGTGTGTGCGTGTGATGATAATAATAATATAATATAATAATAATAATAATACCAGCCAGTGTAGCGTACTGGTAAAGCGTCGGGCTGTTACTCTGAAAGTCTTGAGGTAGAGTTTCTACTTGGATTTCAGGTTTCTGGAATCAAGGTGCTTCTCTGGTTTTTCTTTGGTAGGGTAGTGGTCCGGATTCCACGTAGAACTGTAGGTCCCACACACACACCCCGTCATATGACCACTGATATTGTAAAACAGGTTAAGCAGCCTTAACCTTTAATAATACTTGATTGGTTAGGAAATGATAGTCTTTGGTACAAAAAGAACCTGAGATTTTTCAACACTAGCAATGTTAAATAATGAAGTATTCAGTCAGTATATATAAGGAAGACCTCTGAATATTCACTTTTAAGACAGTAAAAAAGGCACTTGAGTGATAAACTACAATGAGCAAAAAACAATCTTTCAGTTTAATTAACTAAATAATTCTTTCGTCGAGTTCAAATGTCTCGGTGGTTAGGAATTAGATTCTGGACGTGAAAGGTCCTGGATTCGACTCCCGCCGTTTTCGTAGTTCAAGTTCGTTCGGCCAGCCATCAACTAGGTAATTTTCAGAGTTCATTACTACCCCTTCTTCTGTTACGAGGTCCCTTTCATCACACATTTAAAAGGTAATATTTAAATTAAGAGGAATTGACATTAAATAACAGATATTTTATTGCCGAAAATAGGATCTTAATTTGATGTAATTTCCATTATTAAAAAATAACTTTTTAAATTTAGAGATCTTTTGAATTAATACTTTTTGTTTTTGTTTGTGTCCTGAACTTGCAGAAGAATTTAAATTCACGTGAAGCAGTGTGAACCATCCAAATTACTTTACATTGTACCTTTGAAGGTAAAACCGAGATAATTGAAGAGTGAAGTGTTAAAAAGATTAAATTATGTTGAATTCGGCTTTTCTCTCCTGGGTTGACGTCCCTTCGCCGGTGACCCCTCAACCCATGAATGAAAATTAATCAATCCTTGTTCCACTCGTGGGTGGGTGTGACGAAGTAATGCACGGATGGTAGCGCTGATATTTTCCATTTTTTCCACAATTAACGGATGTTACAATTTGTGTAGCGTGAACTCATTGATATCTTTCTTCGTATGATGTTTTCATTTAATTTCAACTGAGTAAGCTAACATTGTTTATCGTTATAATTTCAAAATATACTTTGACTGTTGCTATAAAACACTAAGAAGTTTTACTCTTTTAATCTTATATTCTCTTACAAATTAACTTTAACTATTTTATGCAGGAAGGAGGGGCCAAAATCAAGGTTTGGGGTTTTCGAGATGCCTAAACACACTGCGTTTGAAAGATGGGAAGTCATAGACAGGAGGAAAGATGGATTGAGGAAGATTGTTCCAGAGTTTGCCGGTTGAGTAGATGAAAGACTGAAAATACCAATTAACCCTTGCATTAGATAGTTGGACAGAATAGGAATGAGGTGTAGAAAGTCTGGTACTGCGTGCTCTCCTTAAAGGAGGAGGCATGCAGTTAGAGAGTTCAGAAGAGCAATGTCCGTTATGATAGCGAGAGTAAAGAGAGAGTGATGCAACATTGCGGCGAAGAGAGGGAGATTGAAAACAATCAGTAAGCAGCGGGGAATTGATGAGACGAAAAGCTTTTGATTCCACCTGGTCAAGTACGGCTGTGTGGGTTGAACCACCCCTCACATGAGAAGCATACTCCATACAGGGGCGAACAAGACCCTGTACAAAGACAGCAACTGAGTGGGGGTGAAGAAACCGCGGAGACGGTACAGCACACCTAACCTCTTAGAAGTTGTTTTAGAAAGAGAGTATATGTGATCTTTCCAGGAAAGATCACGAGAAAAGGAAACGCCAAGAATTTTAAGAGAAGAGGAAGGATTGAGTTGTGTGTTGTTGAAGGTAAGGGGATAGTCGTGTGGAAGATTGTGACGAGTAGACAGATGGAGGAACTGAGTTTTTGAGGCATCGAAAGCCACAAGGTTTTCTCTGCCCCAATCAGATATAGCAGAAAGATCAGAGGTCAGGTGCCCCATAGCCGTCTCACGCAAATCATGAAACGACTGCTGTGAGGGACGCTTTGGGAAGCGGGTGGAGAAGTGAAGAGTGGAATCATCGGCATAGGAGTGAATAGGACAGGCAGTGCGAATTAGAAGATCATTAATTTCTAAAAGGAAAAGAGTGACAGGACAGAACCCTGAGGAACACCAATGTTAATAGTTTTAGGAGAAGAACAGTGGCCAGCTACAACTGCAGCTATAGATCGGCCAGAAAGGAAATCAGAGATGAAGGCATCGATAGAAGGATAGAAACCGAAGGAGGGCAGTTTCGAAATTAAAGATTTGTGCCAGATACTATCAAAAGCTTTTGATATGTCTAACACAATAGCAAAAGTTTCACAGAAATCCTCAAAGGAGGATGACCAAGAGTCAGACATATGCAAGAAGATCGACAGTAGAGCGTCCCTTGCGGAATCCATACTGACGATCTGAAAGAAGATTGTGAGAAGAAAGGTGTTTAAGAATCTTCCTAATAAGAATAGATACAAAAACTTTGAAAAAGCAAGAAATCAAAGCAATTGGACGATAGTTGGAGGGTTGAGAGCGGTCACCCTTCTTTAGAACAGGCTGAATGGTAGCGGACTTGCAGCAGGAAGAAAAAGTACCAGATGAAAGACAAATACGAGTGTTTGCCTAGGCAGGGTGTAATCACTGAACCACAGTTCTTAAGAACAACAGGAGGAACACCATCAGGACCATACGCCTTCCTAGAGTTGAGCCCAGATAGGGCATAAAAAACATCTTTAGAAGAGATTCTAATTTCTGACATAATAGAGTCACAGGGCGGAGGAGGTGGAGGAACAGCACTGGAATCGTCCAGGGTTGAATTGGAGGTGAAAGTTTGAGCGAATAGTTCAGCTTTGTCAGAAGAGACAGCAACTGTGCCGTCGGAATGGAAAAGAGGAGGGAAAGAAGAGGAAGTAAGGTTGTTGAAGAGGTTGTTAGCTAGATGCCAGAAAGAGCGAGAAGAATTAGAATTGGATCGATTTTCACATTTTTGTCGGATGAAGGAAGTTTTGGTGAGTCGAAGAACAGATTTTGCGCGATTCCGGGCAGAAATATAAGCAGAAATATAAGCGGAATGAGAGTCAGGAGTTGGATGGCGACGGTACCTTCTGAAAGCCTCCTCTCTGTTGCGGATAACATTAGAACAAGTAAAGTTAAAACAAGCTTTTTTGCATTAGTGATAGGAATAGAATATGGAATGTACGCCTCCATGCTAGAGAGAATCACCTCTGTAATGCGCTCTGCACACTCAGAAGGGCCACGGAAGCAGTAATTATTCCATAGGAAATCACAGAAGTACTGCCTAAGGGCCTCTCAATCAGTGACGCCGAAGTGCGAAAGGCGTCTCCTTTTGGGAGGATCCAAAGGCCGAATTGGAGCGATAGGACAGGAAACAGATACAAGATTGTGATCGGAGGAGCCCAACGGAGAAAAAAAGTTTCATAGAATAAGATGATGATGCGAGGTAAGAAATAAATTCAGAATGTTGGGCCTATCTCCAAGGCGATCGGGAACACGAGTTGGGTGCTGTACAATCTGTTCTCGGTCATTTAGGAAAGAAAAGTTGGAAGCTAGTTCACCAAGGATGTCAGTGAAATGGGAGGAAAGCCAAAGGTGGTGGTGAACATTGAAATCTCCTAAAATGGAGATTTCAGCAAAGGGAGAGCGGGAAAGGATGTATTCCACTTAAGAAGTGAGATAGTCAGTAGAATTAGAAGTAGAATCAATCTTTTTCTCTCTCTTTCTAACTTAAACGCATAGCGCATTAATTGCTGCCGGAAAATCTATCTTTACCTCGATAGCCCTAAGGGAATTACGAATGTACAACAAAACGCCACCACCAATCCTATGTAACCTATCATTAGTAAAAAGTTTAAAACCCGCTATATCGAGTTCCCCCAACAAGTCCCGAGTTACGGTATTTAACCACGTTTCGGTTAGAGCAACTATATCATAGTTGCCGGAATAAATTATCGCCTTAAATTCGTTCAATTTATTTCTGATACTACGCGCGTTACAATAAAAGACGTTTAAATTATTTTTTACCACGGATCGGCGTTTTAAGCTGTTTTTCACGTTGGGCCGGCGTTTCCCGGACCCACAACGTTTAAAGAAGGTTTCGACCTATGCAGCTTTTGAACGTTCTCATCGATTAACCTACCTAGCCTAGCATTCCCTATTTCATTGAAATGCACCCCCATCTTTTATAAAAAAGCTAGGATCACTAAATTCTGACGTTTGACGGTTGACGTTTGGTTTGAAACATTAACTCTACAAATTCGAGTCACTTCTTCAACGTTACAAGTACACTGCATTTATAAAAAAAAAAAAAAGGTGCTACTATAGCGTGATTCCTACCTCGATTCGGCGGTCTACCTTTTAATTATAGCTTCTTACCTTGTTTACTAATTGCTTGTTTACATTCCAATGTCCATCGCCCTTGACGATTGGTTAGGTTTAGTCATACTGCGTGTTTGCAGTTTAAATGTATATAATGTACGGCATGCGGGAGGTGCCCCCTTGGGGCATTGGTTTCTGCGCGTATGTAGAGGAATTACTGCATTTGATTGAGTGAGGCCCGTGGTGTAATGGTTATCATATCTGACCGGCAATCGGAAGATTCCGGGTTCGATTCCCGGGTGGTTATCTCATTTTTTCATTTGTTTCGTTCTCTCGCTCTCATCTTGCGCGGAATATTCTCCTATACAAGCGTCGTTCTTTACGTTAATTATACTGCGCGTTTGCAGTTTAAATGTGTATGTATATATATATATAATATATAAATATATATATATATATGTATATATATTGTATATATATATATATATATATTATATATATATATATATATATATATATATGTATATATATATGTATATATAGTATGTATATATATTGTATATATATATATATATAATGTTTCAGACCAACAAAGACCCTAGGATCCACTCATGGCTAGCATACCTAACTGTGTTCGTAATCGTGTATTGTGTATGTCCTCCGTGGTGGCGGAGGGGACCTACAATTTTACGTGGGTTCCGAACCACAAGAACATAAGAAATTTATGTACCAACTGCTTGTACATTCGCAACGACCAATTTTTGCAAAACTAAATAATTATCAATTAAAAATTAATTAATTATCGATTTAAAACTAAAGATAGAATCTCTGGATCCAGAGGATCAAGTCATAATAGACTACTATCCACAAATATGTTACACTCTATATCTATTTATAACCGACATGCAAATATATCAGATCCAAAGAATCTAGTCAATTTCATTACGGTATCCATCAATACTAGTACCTTGCCAACGAAAAATAAGTCACGGTCCATATCGATTGCGGACCAAGTCAAAATTTACAACCATATACATTACAATATATATACTTAGGAGGGAAGGTGTCGGTGTGGCTGTAAAGACTGTACAGTAATGTAGAAATATATGTGTGCACCCATTTTGGGGCTCCCATTTAAAGGTGTTTGTTGGGCAAGTGAAGATCATGAGTTTTTCAATACCTCACAGTACTATGGGGGTGCACCGCTCGGCAGAGGAATCTCTTTAAATGGGGTGTGTAAGGACAGAGAGTATCTCCTAACCGAAGATGCTGCCTCCCTATATCCCACAACACTTGTGTTGAGCTGTGGGATCTGTCACCACAAAGCCTTAATTTTACTACCTTAAACTATACTCAATCTATCAACATATTTGTCTAATCGATTTTTAAACATGTTTATAGACGTGCTACTAATTACTTCTACCGGCAAACTATTCCAGCTATTTACTATTCTATGCGTAAAAAAGTTTTTCGCAACTGCTGTCTCGAACCTTCTACTTGTCAACTTACACCCGTTATTTCTAGTCCTATTATATTGAGATATTTTGAAAAAGCTATCTCTATCTACGTTATCGAACCCATTCATAATTTTGAAAACCTGGATTAGATCACCCCTTAGCCTCCTAGTCTCGAGTGTAGTCAATTTTAACTCTTTAAGCCAATCCTCGTACGACTTTGACCTAAGCGACGGAATCATCTTAGTTGCTCGTCTTTGAACTCTTTCGATTTTGTCTATATCTTTGCGCATATGCGGATTCCAAAATTGGACCGCGTACTCCAAATAATAATAATATAATATCGCGCGATTTGTACTCAAAATTTCGAGCTATAAAACCTAACACTTTGTGCGCCTTATTGACCGCTGCTGTACTTTGTTTCGCTACTTTTAAATCACCAGTGACTACAGGGTGGGCCGTAAGTTTCCATACATAGGAAAAATAAACATTTTTTTATGGACAACCATTTTTATTTATATAATATGCTCTACATGGTTGCCATTGTTTTGAAAACACATTTCAATACGTGTTCCCCACTGTTGATGAACACGCATTAGCACAGTTGACGTTATGCTTGTAATGGCGTTGGTGATACGTTCCTTTAGATGATTTATGTCTCGTATCTTTTCCTGATACACCATGGCCTTCAAGTGCCCCCAAAGATAGAAATCAAGGGGGGTGAGATCTGGGAAGCCACTCCACAGGACCACGCCGACCAATCCAAGCATCCGGAAACTGCTGATCCAAATACCGACGCACGTGAAGACCATAATGAGGTGGAGCTCCATCTTGCTGGAAGTAAACTGGGAAGTTACCTTCCTCGTTTAGCAGGGATGGAAAATCTCTTCTTGCAACATGTTAAGATACCTTTCGGCATTAAGATTTCCACTGACAAAAATTGGTCCAATAATTCTGTCACCCCATATCCCGGCCCACACCATCACTTTACCGGCACCTTGCATCTTCGTCGGACTCAGCCAGTTAGGGTTAGCATTACTCCAATAACGTATGTTTTGCCGATTAACCTCTCCATTGACGTAAAAATTTGCTTCATCAGTAAACAAGATCTTAGTTGAAAAGTTTGCATCCTCGTTCACTTTGGTTAATGCCCATTCACAGAATTCCATCCGTCTATCCGGGTCGTCTTCACTCAAATGCTATGCCATATGCAATTTGTATGGATGCCATTTGTTTGCTTTCAAAATGCGCCTGATACTCGATCTGCTGACACCACTTTCTGCAGACAACCGTCGTGTACTTTTTCTGGACTCCGTGTAAGCGCTGTAAGTATCGTAGCTGTTGTGTCTTCATCGGTGGCTGTACGTCTTGGACCACTTCGCGGTTGATCTGCAACATTTCCAGTTTTCTGAAACTTGTTAATAAGTTTTGCCACAGTGTCGTGTGTGATGTTCGTTCCATGTTGTCTGTTAAAGTTCATTGCAACCATGCGACTGCTTCCCGACCCAGCCATCAGTATGATTTCAATTCGTTGCTCTTTCGTCAAACGCATATTCTTAGGGTATCTGAAACATAAAAACAAACGTTTAAATTTTCCTATATATGGAAACTTACGGCCCACCCTGTGTAACTCCTAAATCTTTTTCCTGCTCTACGCTTGTTAAATCTTTCCCCGACATACTATACGCAAAATTACCGTTACGCGAACCTATATGCAAAATTTTGCACTTATCAACGTTAAATATAATTTGCTATGTAACTGACCAATCAACGATTTTATTCAGTTCTTCCTGGATTTTACCTCTATCTTCGTCATTAATCGCCCTACCACCCAGCTTCGTGTCATCCGCAAACTCTGAAACTGTACTGACTAGGCCGACATCTAAATCGTTAATATATATAAGAAAAAGCAAGGGGCCCAATACAGAACCCTGAGGAACGCCACTCGCTACATTAGCCCAACACGACTCCGCTCCATCAACGACCACCCTCTGTTTCCTACCTCGCAACCACTCTTCTAGCCAATTTATTACTACACCCCTGATTCCAAGAGCCTTAGTGTTTTTCAATGAGTCTTTTGTGCGGCACAGTGTCAAACGCTTTTTGAAAATCTAAATACACTACATCATCCGCCCGATATCTATCGTAAACGTCAACCACGCTTTGGAAAAATTCTAAAAGATTAATTAAGCAAGATTTGTTTCGCCTAAATCCGTGCTGCTTATTTCTAACTAGTTTATGCACTTCTAAGTGTTCTACTATACGATCCCTAATTATTGATTCCAGTAGCTTACCTACAACAGACGTTAAACTGATTGGCCTATAATTTCCCGCCGCACCTTTATCGCCTTTCTTAAAGATAGGTGTTACTGTGTGTGTGTGTGTGTGTGTGTATATGTATGTATGTATGTATATATATATATATATATAATATATATATATATATATATATATATATAGTTTTATATAATATATATAATATCAGTTTACTTTAAGAATTGTTCTAGACTTCGGAACACATGTAGAATGAAATAATTAATTCTGAAATTCTAATCCTTACCAAAGAATGAGTGAAATTCCTTGTCATTATAACTTGCTGAATATCAGCTTACGACGTGCGAGTGCGGCTCCCGCTGGATATTATCAAAGAAGCCGCCTTTACACAATGTAATATACAGGGTGTCCCATAAGTCCGGCATCATAGGAAAAAAAAACTTAAAAAGGCAAAACAAAAGCTTTTATTTACAGAACGTGCTCAATATGCCCACCATTGTTTTCAATACACAAATTCAGACGTGATACCCAGTCAGCAAGCACACGGTGAATGATGTCAGGAGTAATGGTGTTACATGCCCCAATAATGCGCTGCCGCAAATGTTCAACACTCCTAATTTTCTCTGCGTATACCAGCGCTTTCAAGTGGCCCCAGAGATAAAAATCTAGTGGCGTGAGATCCGGGCTTCTAGCTGGCCATTCCACAGGCCCTCGACGTCCTATCCAATGACCAGGGAATTGTTGGTACAGGTATTCCCTTACTTGGGTGCTGTAATGTGCAGGAGCGCCGTCTTGCTGGAACCATGTTGGGAAATTTCCTTCTTCGTTTAAGACACTGGGAAATGCTTCTTCCTTGAGCATACGTAGGTAGGTGCCTCCAGTGACATGTTCATCGAAAAAGATGGGGCCTATGATGCGATCATTCCAAATGCCACACCATACCATCACCCGAGATGTACCTTGTTCCTTTGAAGAGGTATACCAGTGAGGGTTGTTTTGAGACCAGTAGCGGGTGTTCTTTCGATTTACCTCACCATTTCCATAAAAAACAGCCTCATCACTGAACAGAATGGTGGACGGGAAATTGGCATCCCGAGTATATTGTGCCATAGCCCATTCACAAAATTCCATCCGCCGGTCGGGATCATCATCATCATCGCTTAATTTCTGTAGGATCTGAAGTTTATATGGATGCCATTTGTGAGCCTGAAGAATTCGATGGATGGTACTTTTCGACACTCCTGTCTCGGCGGACAATCGCCGAAGAGACTTATTGGGACTTCTGTTAAAATGAGCCAAGATAGCAGTCGCTGTATCATCGTCAGTGGACCTCCTTGAAGGTCCACTGCGTGGTTTATCTTCTATGGATCCTGTTTCCTTAAACTTTTCTGTCTGTTAAATTTAGCAGCGGCCTCTCTTTGACTCCTATTTCCTATGAGTAGAATTATCTGGATTCGTTCTTCCTTGCTCACAGACATTATGGCCTGTAGAAAGAGAAAAATATGAATTATGGTTTGCAGAAATAGAAAAATCTAAATTATGGTTTGTAGAAATAGAAAAATATGAATTTCTCCTATGATGCCGGACTTATGGGACACCCCTGTATATTTTTTACTTTCGAAAAGACTTCAAGGAGGATATAAATTGAACAAGGAAAGAGGAGATTTACTGGTTACATGTATTTCTTACTTTATACAATTAAATAAAAATTTTCAGAAGGTTTTCTTTGAAGTCCATTTCGAATAGAACTTTAAATACTTACGAGCAATTATCAAATCGGTAATGAATTACTTCATAGTTGCGTTCAAAGGCACAGAGATGACGTTTTCTTTTAAGGAGATAATTCTTGTGTTTGTTTCTTAGTATTATTTTACAATAGTAGTAGTAGTAGTAGTAATTAACTGGCGTTACGATTGACACTCACTTGTTGGCTGTTTTGGAAGATCGATTCAGCACTTACATGATGCGTAATTTATCAGGTGCATAAAACACGCCCATAATAATATTTTCCTTTTAATTTCAGAAAAAATGGGATCGAGCATTGGTAACTCTGTTGGAAGTGACATTTCTTCCCAGACAGAATGTGAGCAGTTTTATTCGAACAAAACTTCAAATTACTCTGAAGGTAAATTTTACTTATTTTTTTCATTATACATTTTGATGTCACTCTAAAAGTATTTTGCATGTTCTACATCTGTTTTAATCGAGGCCCTCCTAGGAAGGAAGAAATGGTTAAGCGACAAATATAAATAAAAACGCAGTTAAAAGTTGTACCAATTTGAAATGACATAACTTTTGAAGATATTTCGACGAAATACAACTTTGGTACAACTTTTAACTGCGTTTACTGTCGTTTTTTACTTTTGTCGCGCTTGGGCACTTCTTTCTTGGAGCTCTTTAATTAATGTTTCATAGATAAACATTAGTTTTAATGAGTTTTAGACGGAGGTGATAAAACATTATTTAGCTTATAAGTAATGTGAGTGAAATATCGTTATCTCATGCTAACACTTCTACAAAAAAGTTTTATTGACTTAAGTAAAAAGTCTTAAAAAGCAGGCTATCCCTCTGCATCCGTCCGAAAAAGAGGGAGATTTATGGTTTATATGAATGAGTAATGTGCAGTCATCCAAAGAAGTTTAGCGAAGACCCTATATAAATTTGATCATATGCCTCGTTCATTAGCGATTGGCTAGAAAGGAATGGTGATAGAGCTTTATTGGCTACAGAAATGCGACAGCGGGACAAGCGATTTGCTGTATGAAGTATAATGTACAGTGTTTGCATTTATATAGCCTTTGATAAATTTTTTTGAGTGAATACAAAAAAAAAAAAATAAAGAAAAACTTTAATCTCTCTCTCTCTCTCTCTCTATATATATATGTATAAAATATTCTAGCAGATTCTAGCAAAATTCTAGCAGAAACAAGAATACCTTTCACATGAAATTTCATATTCAGTATATATGTTACTGTAAAAGCCCGACGAGTGGTAAATCTTAATATTTGCCGGTAAATCTTGACATTTACCATGTACATCTGGTAAAAGTCCGAAAAACAAGTGAAATTTACTTTTTTCGGACTTTTACCAAATGTACATGGTAAATGTCAAGATTTACCTAACCTAACCTAACCTAACCTAACTAAAAGATGTTTGAATTGCATAAAAGGCCAGAGGTCTTGCACAAAGTGCCACAACAGTTCACCATGCTGTAATAAATGAATTCGGTTTTTTTTTGTGCAAGAATTTTTCGCGTTTTTAAGTTGCTAGTATATTTAAATAAATGTTTTTTTTCCGTTTTAGTAATTCTCTTCAATCCTGGCTTTTACAACTTCTGATGGTAAATCTTGACATTTACCATGTAGATTTGGTAAAAGTCCGAAATAAGTAAAATTTCACTTGTTTTTCGGACTTTTACCAGATGTACATGGTAAATGTCAAGATTTACCGGCAAATCTTAAGATTTACCACTCGTCGGGCTTTTACAGTGACATATATAATATGGGATTCAAAATAATGTACACACATTTTTAAATTATTTATTTTGGATGCTCATTGCACTTAATAAACAAAAACTTTATTATGTACATAAATATGTATGTAAAAATAGCATTTAATAGTCATCTATGTTAAATTTTCAAAGTGTCAAAAAATGTGTCTCTCAAAATAAATTGGGACATTGTTCCTATTAGTTGAGATTTTGCGTACTTCCCAAATAATCGCTTCCTGCAAGTGTTGAAAATTTTGAGGGTTATTAACATACACTTTGTCCTTCAAGTACTCCCACAGCTGTAAGTCCAGAAGTGTAAGATCAAGCGACCTGTCGAGGATATTCAGTAGCGGTTCCACGACGACCTATCCACAACCCAGGAAACACTGTATCAAGAAAAGCTCGAACATCTTTGTGATAATCGGGCGGTGCGACATCTTGCTGAAAGTAAACCTCATGTTCCCCATATAGCTGTCGTATTGGGGGAACGGCATCAGTACGCAGCATTTCCAGATAATTTTGATTTGCCACAGTACCATTAAAAAAGAATTGCCCAATAATGGCACGAAAAGAAAACCCAAGCTACACCGTAAGGCTGGCAGATTAACATGATTCTTCAAATAAATGTTTGGGTTTTGCACTGCCCAACTGTCACAGTTGTGACGGTTTATGCGGCCATTCAGTTTGAAAGTAGCTTCATCAGGCCAAATTATCCTATCCTCAAATTCACAATGTTCATTACACTGGGGAACACAACTTTTGGTGACTTAGATGTTAGACCTGTTTCTGGGTATATTGAGGTCGCTGATTTAAAAATGACATTAGTTTTTCTCCATCAGCTCTGCTATCAAGATATGATATATATCTATATATTTTCTATATAATGTATATAATATTATATAATTGCTGACTGGCAATCATGTTGTTGTCAATTGAATACAAAAGTATGATGAATGTCAGCAAAAATAGTGTATAACATCAAACAAGCATAAGGTATGAAAAATATTCTTAAATTCAAACAAGCTTGAGACACGAACGGCAAAAAAAGTTCTTTCATTGAGACATCTCACATAAACCGCGTTTCTGAGATTTCTTGCGATGACATGTGCCAGGACATTCGCGTTGGATGCTCCAGCAGTAACCTGCCATCATGTGAGTATCCCATCGTCCGCGGTACCGTTCTTCCATGGTCCTTAGTTCTTGGTGAAATCGTTCACCCTGTTCCTCGCTTAGATCACCGAGGTTATCTGGGAAACGATCCAAATGACTGTGGAGGTAATGCAGTTTGATGCTCATTTTACAGCCAAGTTTACAAAAAGAGAGAGCATATTCTCCACTAGTTCACCGTAGTTATCGGCCTTATAGTTCCCAAGGAAATTCTTCACAACCATACTAAACGATGACCACGCACGTGCCTCAATGTTGTCCATTGAATCTTGGAAACGCGGGTCTTTCATGAGTTCCCGGATTTGCGGTCCATCCGAAAATACCTGCCTTCAGCTTTTCCATGCTCAGCGCAGGAAATTTTCTACATGTGTAGCCAAAACACGTCCCATCTCTGTTCAAAGCCTTTATAAATTGTTTCATCAAACCTAGTTTGATGTGCAGTGGTGGCAATATGATCCTTTCTCTGTCAACCAAAGCTTCTTTGATGATATTTTTTTCTCCAACCACCATGTCTCTCAGAGGCCACTGTCTTCTCACCCAGTGTTCATCTTTAGCTCTAATGTCCCAGAGACATATAAAGCACGGGAACTTGTTGTACCCGCTCTGCTGGCCCAGGAGAAAATTCACCATCTTCAGATCCACACAGATCACCCATTGGTGGTCTCGGTATGATATCTTTTCTAGGACTAGGGCGACTGTCCGTGCTCTTCTCTCATACGACTGAGTGACCAATTGGGATGATCTTATCTGTTGCCGTTGTGTAGAAGAACACATTTTAGGCTCCGTTTGGAGCTATCTATGAATAACCGCCATTCACTTGGTGTGTATTCCGATATGCCCATTTTCATCAGCAATCCGCGCACATTGTTGCAGAAAACTAAATCGTTCTCTTTTGAGAAGAAGGGCAGTAAATCCTTTTCTCTGTCGCGATATAACGTGATTTGGTTCCCGGCAGCAGTAAATTTTTTCTCCCAGCCTGGAAGCTAACAATTCAGACGATTCTTCGAAAGACTTAAGTCCCTTATGAGGTCGTTTAATTCGTGTTGACTAAAACCTTCTGCAACTGATGATGGTCCTTCGAAATCACTGTCATTTTGCCCACATATGCTTTCTTTGTCAGTAGCAGATTCTTCATATTCTTGATGGAGCTCTGGAAGATGGCTGAATGATGGGACAGGTATCTCATCTGAATGTGAAACAGACCGTCTAGCTGAGTCTATGTCAGGATACGTCCATTTACTCCGGTTACGTCCATTGATGCCCTTTATATTCACCAAACAAAAGTAACAGTCATCACTGTGGTTTCTCTGTTCTCTCCATACCGTTAGTATACCAAATTTCAGGCACCTCCTCTTTCCGTTGGTCCATTGCCGCAGATGCTCCGTACACGTTTTACACACAACATGAGGAGCCCATGGCTTATCTTGGTCCCCTAGTTGTACTTTGAAATAGGCAAAATAAGCTTTTTTCACAAAATCAGTAGTAGTTTTTCTCTGTTCAATGAACGTGTACTCTCCGCAGATAAAACAAAACACATCTGGATGATTTAAACACTTTCTTCGTGATGAAGCCATGTCAACACCTGTAACAGGAAAGAATTCACGTTAGTACATGTACAATACACATGCAAAACAGCAACATCAGCAAATCATAGCTACAATTTAATTATACAGATGCATTTAGATTTACGAGCAACTCATAATACCGTTCCAGAAGGGTAATAAAGTAGGTAATGACGTATGCAATATCTCAAAAACTAGAGATGCTAGAACAAAATGGATGATATTTTCTGAATCAGTGGCATGAAAATATCCAGAATAAGGTCTAAACTCTCAGGCACCAAGAAAATATTTTTTTTTGTTCCCCAGTGTTATTCATAGCAGTGAATCATTTGTAGAGCTCTACTCTTCTATCATGATCATCCTCGTTAAGAGCGTGCAAAAGTATGTATGTATGTATATGGTTTTCCACTTTAATTCCTTTAAAATACGATGAACCGTAGGTTGACTGATCCCTGATTCACGTGCACAGCGCCTTGTTGACATTTTTGGAGAATGCTGGTACTCCGTTATTAGTTTTCACGTTCTCATCTCTTCGCGCTGTTCGTTTTCTTCCGTACTTCATTTTATTCACATTTCGGACAGATTCATGTAAGGTACCACTTCGAAATATTCTTCCTCTGTTCTAAAGTCAGCCGTGTATCCGCCATGTTTTTACATGTTTATTTATGTACAGAGTAAAGGTTTGTTTTATTTAGTGCAATTGGTATCTAAAAAAATTTTTAAGATGTTTACATGTATGCTTTGGCGGTGTAGTGGTCAGCGTCGCTGACTACGAATCGATCGGCCCCGGAATCGAGACCCAGTGACTGTGTGTGTGTGTGTGTGTGTGTGTGTATATTAATTAATAAAAATAGTATCTATACACAAAGGAACATCATTTCAGTAATATTTATATAAGCGTTAATGTTCCCTGCCGAATTTAAGTTTATATGATCATATCACCTGCATAACTATCATTGGTTTTGCTTATTATATAAACAGAATAGGAGGCATTGAATAGTCTCAGCATTAAATTATTTTCCCCAAGTTATAAAAAAAAGCATACATTATAAGACAATAAAGATTCACTTTTTCCATAATACTGCAATTTTATAATTATATATGGTAGGGATAAATTCTTTTATTAAATCAATAATTAAAGACTTGAATTTTTAATTTTGTTATATTTAACTCCACTGCTCCTTCTCACTTTAAGTAAATTTCTTATACCTTCGCTTTTGAAGTGAAGAAAATTGAAATTCAGAGAACATTTACACATTATTTGGTGTTCAATTGTGAAATTCAATATATGTATGTATGTATGTATGTATGTATGTATGTATGTATGTATATGTTAACCCCCCCTTTATGGCCCTGAGTCGGTTCGGATTCGACGGGGGGGTTCTGGTTAGGAGGCTGCAACGGATGCTTCTTCTTTATACTTTTCTATAATTCTTTTCTCTCGCTTTATGGGGTCGACACTCTGTTAATTCTTTCTTCCAATAATAGAAGATAGCCCAACTCGAGGGGAAAATAAAACTTTCTCTTACTTTGGTTTACTTCTTAAAAATTACAGTTGGTACTCTGAATTTACAAGGGTAGAGGTTCGACCTCTTTCGACCATGGCTCAGGCCGGAATCTAAAAAATATTAAGGAGGCAAGGGGCCTCTGCCCCCTCCTAATGAGGTGCTAATCTGAAGTACAACGATGAAGTGCTAATCAGAAGTCTAATGCAGAAGTGCAATAAATGAAGTCCTATAATGAAGTGAAGTATTTTACAAATATACGTATAATATAACTTAAATGTTTGGGGGAGAACAGTTGAAGGTTAAATTTCCCCCTTTTTTTTAAACACATGATCAGATGTTTTTTTTTGAAAGATTTCAACTAAAAACAATAAAAAAATATAAATAAAAAAGAACAGTAGTATCGCTGATTCTACATTTATGGAGGCGATATCATTTCGTATTAGCACATAAGCACAATTTTGAGTACATGACTGAGTACGTATTAATTTTGGTTCATTACAATTACGATTACAATTACTAATTAATTCATATTCACTATTATTGTTTTAATTACAATTCCATTAAAGTACATTCTTACATGATAAATTAAATCATTACATTTAATTACAATTTTAGCAAATTGTTAATTTAAAGTATTACAGTTAATTACAATTTAAACAGTTACTATAACTTTGTCTTTTTTACAGTGTTTCATATTAATAGACAATTAAGATGTTAGAAATATAATACAAAGTACATGGCACTTACGAGATAATTTATTTTACGAAATAATATGCTATAATGTTATAAATTCGAATCAGAGCGAAAGGAGACCTTTTTTATCTTAGAAGCGTTCAAATTCTGCTGTGATGAGCGGAATTTCTGATAATAACTTACTAAACATTTATGAATATCTTGCGAGGGTTGAACGCACTTGAAAGTAAAAATGAAAAAAAATAATACGAGAACGTTTTTTCGCGTTCCCGAACGAACTGCGAAAGTTTTGCATTTCATGATTGACACGAGTAAAGATGATTATTTAATAAAAATTACATACGATAATGGTCAAGCTAAAATATGGACGTATGGGGGCGGGGATAAGATGCAAGACAATTCATAATTAATTATAATAACTTTTATAACAAATGGATAATGGATACGACTAAACCATAGAAAGGGTAGATCGTAGGGTTGTGACATGAACAAAAATAGGAAGCTACAAGTAAAATTATTATCCAAACTCGCGTTAAGCGATTTTGGTTCTTATGTAAAATTGGACAATGAATTCATATAATGATGGTGTAGGAATTGTTCATTGTTCACTTTTTACATTACTCTCCCGTTTTAAAAATGATATTTATACAATAATTTAATAGGGTACCATTAATACAATACAAATGAGAAAATAACATCCTAACAGGGTATCATTAGTTACAATACAAATTTTATACAGAACGATTTCGCGTGGTCGAGTACAATGCAGAGTATCCAAATTTTTAAAATGACACTCGCGTAGAGGGCTATGATAAAAATATAAAAATTCAAAGATTAAAACTTTAATTTAGACAAACATTTAATAGGATTAATACATTAATTTAGACAACCAATTAAGTTAGACAAACAATGATATTGTAAAATTTTTAGCAAAATTTTATTTATTTTTTCTGTGGGGAAAATTACATTCACAATGAATAGGTAAAAGGGAAAAATATAAATCGTACAATCTATAAGCTAATTTTTATTGACTAGTGTAGGTAAAAATCGAATTACGTAGTGGATGATGTATAGACCTGTGGTCAAATGTGTATTTATGTTTGTTGGGTACAAAGTGTGTATCTGATAATTTCGAGACAGATTAAAATTCGACTACTAAAATTCATAACCATATACTGTAGTAGTATGTCAATTTGACTATAATTTTCGTTTGATACCTTACAAATGGTACAATAACAATTTAAGGGCAGTTACTCACGATTAATTGAACAAAGAGAAAATAAAAATACAAATTAAAAATATGAATCAATTATGCATTTCAACGAGCTAAATACAATTTTATAATATTCTAAAAAATAAAAGTAAATCGAGCCATAGATGAGTTTCGACTAAGAATAAAAAAGTTATTGAAATGGAAGGGAAGCATTTCGAACAATCTTTTCTTTTAATAATTTCAATTAAATTTTATATTAAAAATTATTTTTTAGATAATAAAAAAAATATTAAAAAGGTTTAATAATTTTTGCAGGTTAAGTAGAAAAATCATACTCTGTCGTTGAATGTTGATAGAATTTTGAATTATTTGATATTTTAGTCTGAAAACTTGTTTGCATATAGACAAATACATCTGTTTTATTGTGTAGAAGTTTTATTAAAATTAAATGACTGAAATTTAGGGTATGTGCGGTCATACGGGTAAATTTCCCGATCGTACAGAGCAGGATAAATTAGGTACATGATCGATTAATTGTTACGCTATTTCTGTCATCATATAATCAAAATAATTATAAAACTCGTTAAAAACTTTTGTAAAAACGGTTTTGGTCGACACTGGGTTCAACTGGGGTTGGGGTGTTAAAATAAAAATAAAAAACAAAGTTTGGAGTACTACATTCGGGAGAATTGAGTGACTAAGCGGGGGATATAAGTCTGAAATTGACAATAAGTTTTTCGTAAGCACTTTTTTTTTTTTTTTTTTAAGATTGCTTGTCACACTACTTAGAACAAAAACTAAAAAAAGTTGAAACAAAACGGAGGGACGGCATGTTCCTCATATACATTACAATAATTACCAAAATCGTTACAAACAATTGTAAAAACGGTTTTGTGACAATTAATGAATTACATAACTATATATCTATATACATAACAATGCATGAAAAGGGAAAGACAAATCAGTGAATTTCCGTCTTACAAACAAAGAAAAAAGGTTAAACTAAAGACGCAAATCGGTCAATTCAGGTTGAATTTAATTCTTAAATTACATTTTCTTAAATTACAAAGGAAAAGTTGAATTCAATTGACTGCATTGAAAACAAACTTGGGACTCGGAATAAAAATGACTTGGGACTCGGAATAAAAATGACTTGGGACTCGGAATAAAAATGACTTGGGACTCGGAATAAAAATGACTTGGGACTCGGAATAAAAATGACTTGGGACTCGGAATAAAAATGACTTGGGACTCGGAATAAAAATGACTTGGGACTCGGAATAAAAATGACTTGGGACTCGGAATAAAAATGACTTGGGACTCGGAATAAAAATGACTTGGGACTCGGAATAAAAATGACTTGGGACTCGGAATAAAAATGACTTGGGACTCGGAATAAAAATGACTTGGGACTCGGAATAAAAATGACTTGGGACTCGGAATAAAAATGACTTGGGACTCGGAATAAAAATGACTTGGGACTCGGAATAAAAATGACTTGGGACTCGGAATAAAAATGACTTGGGACTCGGAATAAAAATGACTTGGGACTCGGAATAAAAATGACTTGGGACTCGGAATAAAAATGACTTGGGACTCGGAATAAAAATGACTTGGGACTCGGAATAAAAGTGACTTGGGACTCGGAATAAAAGTGACTTGGGACTCGGAATAAAAGTGACTTGGGACTCGGAATAAAAGTGACTTGGGACTCGGAATGAATCTCTCTGACTCGGAATGAATCTCTCTGACTCGGAATGAATCTCTCTGACTCGGAATGAATCTCTCTGACTCGGAATGAATCTCTCTGACTTGGAATGAATCTCTCTGACTTGGAATGAATCTCTCTGACTTGAAATGAAACTGAAATCTCTGGGGCGGTTGTCCCTCTTGGATGCAACCTATTGAAACTGAAAACTGATTTGCAAATAAAACTGACTCGAAACTACTTCGAGTAGCTTTATAAATCTCTGGGGTTTGGTTGTCCCTCTTGGATGCAACCTTCTGACTTGACCTCTTATCAAGTATTCTGAACTGAAAATGAAACTAAACTGTCTAACTTGAGCGCTTGTCAAGTATCTTGAAACTTAAACTGTCTAACTTGAACGCTTGTCAAGTATCTCTCTAAATCTATAAACTCTCTCTCTAATTTGCAAGTCAATTCAATTCAGTAATTGAAAAAAATTTGCAAACAAAAATATAAAACGTAAACAACATTTCACTCTAATGTACGGGAAGGTACATAAAATAAAATTATTCTATACTGAATATAACAGTGAAAATAACTCTGTTGACTTTTAACTCTGTTGACTTTTAACTCTGTTGACTTTTAACTCTGTTGACTTTTAACTCTGTTGACTTTTAACTCTGTTGACTTTTAACTCTGTTGACTTACTGTTTCACTAAAAAAAATGTATCACTGGTGTCTGCAATGTTCACTGTGTTTTGTGTTAAATTCTGGCTCCATACTAAATATTAACTGTTAATAGTACTGATTTTTTTTTAAGTGTTTATAAATTTCTTAAAAAAAAACAACTCTTACTTAACAAGATTCCTACGGCGAAATCCTTAGAGACGTGTCCTGAAGACGTCTTGCTGGCTACTTGTTCCTGGATGAAAACTAGGCGTGAAGAACTTGGAGTCGTGACACACCGGTCAAGGGTGGATGTTACGAACTAGAAGTCGTGACACGCCGGTCGACTGGTTTTATCCTGATGCAGGGTAATTTCTATTTTTGGCCAAAGAGTGGCCTCTTCTTAAAATAATCTTCTTAAAATCTTCTTTTTATCCTGATGCAGGGTAATTTCTATTCTTGGCCAAAGAGTGGCCTCTTCTTAAAATCTTCGTTAAACATCTTCTTGTTAAACATCATCTTGCTTTTAAAATCTTCTTGCTTTTAAAATCTTCTTGCTTTTAAAATCTTCTTGCTTTTAAAATCTTCTTGCTTTTAAAATCTTCTTGCTTTTAAAATCTTCTTGCTTTTAAAATCTTCTTGCTTTTAAAATCTTCTTGCTTTTAAAATCTTCTTGCTTTTAAAATCTTCTTGCTTTTTTTTTAAATCTTCTTCTAAAAATATTTTTCTTATCCTGGTAAAGGGTCGCCAGACTTGTTAGAATCATCCTCCTTCTTATCCTGGCAGGGTCGCCAGACTGTTAACCCCCCCTTTATGGCCCTGAGTCGGTTCGGATTCGAAGGGGGGGGTTCTGGTTAGGAGGCTGCAACGGATGCTTCTTCTTTATACTTTTCTATAATTCTTTTCTCTCGCTTTATGGGGTCGACACTCTGTTAATTCTTTTCTTCCAATAATAGAAGATAGCCCAACTCGAGGGGGAAAATAAAAACTTTCTCTTACTTTGGTTTACTTCTTAAAAATT